>JAQQAE010007876.1:0-15570 GCA_029823295.1 Pseudamia nigra | reverse complement strand
TAAGATCAAATCTGTGCCAAAGGAACACGTTTTGAGGCTGTGTCGAAAGTTAAGAAAAGAATGACAGAGGTTCTGAGGAAGACCTACTCCACTGCTTTGATCAGTGGAGGAACTGAATGTCATGCACAAGGGAGGTACAGTGGAATCTCAGGTAACGAACACTTCTACCAATGAACTCTTTGGGTAACGAAGAAAAAAAATCAGCCAAAAAATGTGTCCCGGCTAACGAAAAAATTCATGTTACGAAAGAGACCTGGAAGTGAGTGTGCTGTTCCCGGAAGTGGCATCCAAACTAGTAGGTCGCCAGCTAACACCAGAAGCTACCAAGCTAGCAAACTGCTAACAACAGTAGCCTCGGCCGGCGGCTGTTTTTACAGCTGCTGTTGTTAGCCTACACAGTACGCTGGCAGTAAACACAGCCTACTGGTCGCCTAGGGGACCACGCACCAAAAAACACACAGCAGCCCGAGACCCAGTGTCCGCTGACACATTCATCACTGCCGAGTCATAAGCCAAGGTAAGGTGTCCTTTTAAATAATTTTTAGAAGTAATTTCATGCATTCCTTTTCAGATAATTAACATAACTTCCTTTTCAAATAATAATAATAATGAATAAATGTGCATGTACAGGTGTGTAACACATGCTTTATATGGGAGTTTTCATGGGTCTTGGAATGGATTAATTGGTTTTACATGTATTCCTATGGGAAAGCCTGTCCCGCCTAACAAATTTTTCACCCAACGAATGTGATGCTGGAACTGGATTAATTTTGTCACCCGGGGTTCCACTGTATATTGAAGGAGAAAAAGAGTGAAAAATGGTTATGTTCAATGAAATTGTTTTACAGCATTACTCTTGTTTTTCAATAGCCATATCTTTATATATATATATATATTAATTTAAGAGTGAAAAATGTGAATGCTGTAAAAACTGAAGTGACTGAATCCTCTACATCCCTGTCGATGACACATTAGCTCATTTCTGTACGGCTCAGATCTGCCCTCCGTCCTGCATCATCATGCTGCTGAGGTGATTTTTACTGATTGCTCAGAACCGGTGAACTTTTGTTTTGTCCTGAGTCTCTGCCCTTTGTTTTGGAGAACATTTAATAAAAATAGCTCTCATACTGAGCATGAATTATGTTGGGTCTCACTGTGAGCATCAGTCTCTGTTAAGGCTGAGTGTTTCTTTTTGCTTATGGCTGCTGCCTCAGACTTTAAATCATGACACAGTGTGGCCTGTCATGCAGCCTGAGGTAGAGTTTCAGTGAAGGATGTGGTCAGATTGTTTTTCTCTATGGTTTTCACACAGAGAGCATCCCTACAGGAACTCTGCTCCATGTCCAGTGATGTGACGGCCTTGAAGAGCTGTGGAACAGCAGGACACTGGATACTGTGCCGATTTAAAAAGCTGAATCACACTGCACTCTGAACTGAAATTCAGGTCTGAGTTCTGCTCAGACCTGCTTATTTTAAGTTTAATTATATATTCATAAATTAATGCCCTAAAGGTACTCTGGTGTGATTATGTTTTATGTGTTGTGCAGCCTACGTTGAGCATTAATGCACAAAAATGATGAAAATAAACAATATGTGAAATAGCTGAATTAAATTGAACAAATTGGAATAAAATAATCCTAAAACTGAACAAAGTAATCAACAAAATTGAAACTAATTCAACCAAACATTCTACAGTATGAAAAAAAGAAACAAAATAATTGGTAAAAATAAAATTTTAAAAAATCAAGTAAATGAACATAACCAAACCAAATTGTACAAACAAAATAACTGAACAAAAATGGAATAAAATAAATTTAAATTGAAACAAAATAATCAACAAAATGTGCACAAATTCAACATCTCTACAGAATGAAAAAATGGTAAAATTAAAAGAAAAAAATAATCAACAAAATTAATAAAAAACTGTATAATTCACAAACAAAAATGCATAAAATAAACAAAATTATCCATATAACAAGTAATATTGAACAAAATTATAAAGGAAAAAGACCATAATAGTCAGTAATCAGTTAGTTTAAACAGTTTTACTGAGAGGGCCGAATGCACACAGTACGACCACCGAGGGTACAAATCTGCCCCATCCTCCTTAAAATCTAGGCTTAAATTTACATTGAGGTTAACCTGAAATAAAGTTAGAAAACCCGACTGTAGAAATCAAGTATGTATTCATGCACAAACATTCAGCTGCAATGCGTGCATCACTGACATCTGAAGTCCTTGAGTCCTAGAAATGAACACAACCACGGGAACAAACCCTTTAACCAATGCCATTACTGTGCAGCGACGCATACAATACCCTACCTCTCACTGTCCTTCAGGAGTTCACCTCCTCTCCACCATGATATAGCTGCCTTCGGGGAAGCGTGGGGGCGACACTCCAGGACCACTTCGCCCCCTTTCTGAACGACGGTGGACTTCTTCACAGGGCGTCGGGTGAAGTCAGGTGGGGAGGCTGAGGAACAGAGCCGTGTTGAAGCCATTTGTCTCGCTTTGTGAAGTAGCAACAGCTGTGCATCAGCCAAAATGTCAAGTGCATCACCAGCAATTATGGAAACTACATTTCACCCACCAAACTGACTTATTGTGTGAAATAATTATGGAAATGAAAGAGGCAAGGCCATGGCTCAGCGACAGGAGGGTTCAGGCTGGCTTTTATATATTTATTTCTTTACAGTGCAGCCTTTCATTTCACTGACAACACACGACACACAGTAAGTCCTTTCATTGTAAAGAATACAGAGCAAACAAAGTCCTTACCTACAACCTTGAGCTCGGCACTGGCATAGACAGCTCCATGTTCATTCTCAGCCACGCACTGATACATCCCAGAATCCGACAGACTGATCCTGGATATGGACAGGGTACCTGCATCCACAAGGATCCTCCCCTGCAAACCAGACCAGATCATTTATAATTGGCAAGATCTTTCACTGGCTAATTTACACTATGAATTTCTGTGTAAAATAGTGCAGTCTTTGTGTGTGAGATGTTGCCATATACCAAAATTCGTCAAATGTACCCGTCCTTCAATTCTAGTCCAATAAATGCCTTCTGCGCCTGTATGTTCTTTGTACAAATGGCACCAACTCAAAACCATGCAAGAATATCACAGACTTTTTGTGTTAATGTCAAATACAGGGCGTTCCTTGGTTACAACCTACCCCACTACTGGCCTGGGCGGCAAAATGGTAGGGGAGAGTTTAATAAAAGACGCAGGAAGCGAGCACACCATAGGATATTATTGCTGCCATCAAATTCAAAAGGAGTTAATATTTTCCTTGAAATGGTACAATGTCTCATTTTCAACATGCGATATGTTGTTTATGTTCTATTCATGAGAGTATGACATTTATAAATTTTGTATTCTGTTTTAATTACATTTTATTTACATCCCAACTTTTTTGGAATTGGGGGATGCTTTTTTTAAACATCTGTAGGCACACTCTTTCAGTCTTTCTTTTCCAACAAAATTGCTGCCATTAAAAACAAAATCTTAATTTTATGTCAGAGGATGTTTGTATCACTTTCAAAATACAGTATATGTTAAACCCACCAATGTCTGCATTAGCATAGTGGTTTGAACTTACAGGGGGAAATGCATCACATTTTGGCCAAGAAACTACACTTTAATTTATTGTAAGTCATATGATTTTATCTCTAATTGTATATGTACTAAATGAAGTTCAGTGTTGGTCAAGAAAATGATTTTCTTACATCAAAATCTGTTTTTTCTCAATAAAATCTGCATGTGACTATTTCCAGCCGTGACAATCATCATGCGAGGTCAAGGAGGAAGTGTTTTTTTAAACACTGAAATGATTTTGTGACTTCTCTGTCATCCCTGATTGCTGGAATTGGTGGCGTTACAACTGTCCCCGTGTTACAACCATACCTGGTCTCCCCTGTATAGTTCATATACCGGTAGTGGTAATTTCAAGACACATTCCAGGCTGGAAAGACTTTGATTGCTGAAAAAGTTTGGGAGCCTCTGCACTATAGTAACAGACATCAGCTCACAACAACACAAATGTATTGGAGTTTTTTTAATTTTAAAATTTGAATTTTAACAACGGTCACTTGTCCTTATCATATCAAGTGTATGTCGTCATAGAGTGTTTGGAAACCAAAGTTAGCAACTTGGAAAGAGCTGGGGCTAAAGTTGACCCGTTGGTTGTTCCGGTGTTAGTGATGCTATGCACAGTCTTACCTCAGCGTTTAGCTGCTGGCCATTTTTCAGCCATCTGTAAGTAGGCCTGGGTTTACCAATGGCTTTACATTCCCATTGCAGATTCGCATCAATGGCCATATGTGCATCCTTCAGTGTCTGGACCCAGTGCAGATGTTCAGCGTCTGAGAAAATGGCCAATGAAGAAAAATAATGACATCAAAGTTCCATTACAGTATGAATGAGTATTTCATATCAGTGATATGATGTGCAGTAGAGATTTCCAGTGCAATATGTGATGCTGTGGTCATGTCATGTTGGCAGAATGTTTGGACAGTTCCCATCAGAATGACTTGGGACATTCTCAATGTAATACAAGATGCTGGTTGGAAACCTCAGTGGTACAAACACCGGTTTTGGTCTCTACACTTTATTTCTACCTTTTGTCAACACTGTACAAAGTGAATAATTACATAACTTGTCTGTTTGGATGATCCAAACAGCAACATTTGCAAATAATTAAATGTATAGCCACTTTGATTGACAGGTGTCCAAGCCAGAGGCCTTCACTACATCATTGAATCCACCTCAGTTTCATTCACACTCCACATTTAAGTTCATCTCTGCGGGAGTGACAAACAGAGGTGGCAACATGGCAGTGCTGAGTGTTTGAGCTCTTCAGAAACCTGTGGATGACGTCACAGAAAGTTTGACCATCTTTTATATGGAGTCTATGACGCTGTGTTGACACCAGGCTGTTGCTGCTACTTGAATTTGTGCTGCTCAACACTTGCAGTTAAACCACAATACTGTGAGACCACTGGGCTTGTCGCCAAATAGAAAGGCAGAGGGTGTGTCTAATCCTGGATATGGGCAGTAACATATTTGGTCCAAACTGAAAAACTCAACAAATAGACGGAGGAGATTTGGTTGGTGTAAAGGAAGTGTTTTCCCAAAATGTGCCAAAAATTGTTGCGAACAAAATAATTATCAACATAACGTTCATGTGCTTTTACGTACTGTATTTCTGACATACAGTACAGTATGTCTTATGAGAATATGTACATTTGTCTGAAATGCACAGTGTGCGTTTCTGCTGAATCAAAACAGTAACAACAGACAGTAGTAGTCGATGATGGTGTGAGATCATGGGAGCCATTTTCACCACTTATGGAAAATCTATCAGGTTCATAGATAAGGTGACATATTAACATGTTATCTGCTTTTTGTTTAGTGGCATATATTCAGGTTATAGTCATTCTAATAAAATAGACAGAAGTATTAATAAAGGTTCTGTCTACAATGTTGGCAAACGAGCAAGAAGCTGATCTTTGAAGCAGTCCACTACCCAGTATATTTTGGTCAGGTGACCTGTCGGAGCTCGCGTGTGTTCAGAGTTGAAAAATGCTACTACAGTATTAGTGCTAGCATCTGTAGCTTATCTAACCACAGGAGACACAGCCTGCATTTCAGGTTCCTCCGACATCTGGTACAGTACCGGTAAGAAAAGAACAGACATACTAGCTTGACAACTGCGAGGCCAAAAGAGTTGACTGGCAGGTTTCCTGTTGAATCGTTTATATTCATCTGCCATGAGTGATCAGCTGCTAGCTAGTTTGCTAACATCGTAGACAGCACCTTTAAATGTTGATGCGTACAAACGGGAAATGGTACCACTGACAGCCAAACTAATGAAACAGGCTATTAAAATACATGTTTTTTTAATGATTTTGGGCATTGGTGTTAATAAAAAAACTAACTTTTAAATTGATCCTCCTACTATCAGATCAGTCATATTTTACACTTGCACGATTTCATTGTCTTCAGCGTCCCGAGCTCAGCAAAAAGCCGTTCTTTTACTCTGTTACTTCTACCTGGAATTAGTTACTGCCGGATCTAAAGCTGTTCACCTTAATCCCATTAGGGGAATTTAAACTTAGCGGAGGGAAGCATCTCCGGATTGTTCCTGTTTCAATATTTAACCTGCTGGGCACTTTACGTGTTTATGTCTGTCCAAAACAGGCCTCTGTTGTAAATGAGACTGCGTATCTCAATGGGACTACCAGTATAAATAAAGGTTAATTTACAAAAAATAAAAAAAATCTAACATTGGTTTTGTCATTGTGAATATTGTAATTTATTTAATTTTAATATATTTTCAGAGGGAGCCATTTGCAAGTTGCAACATTGTGACTCTACACTGAACCTTGGATGTGGAAATGTAACATACCGTATAGCTTTACAAGAACTATAACTTCAGGTTGATGTGTCCAATATTTGGTTTATAATCTATTCATGCAGTCAGTACAGTACTTATGGTTAAGATTGTGCATTGTGATCACAGTGGTGTTGACCTTCGTCCTTTGGTCACATCAGTTCATTAAGTACAAGTAAATGGCAAATCTGAAAACGTTCTGTTCCTGACACACTATCATAAGTGGAACAGAATTATACTTACATTAATTCTACACTTGTAAATTCAAATATGACATGTTCTATGCTTTTTTAGAACTAACGTCTGCCTTTCCCAGCACCTTGTCAACACTCATGAATACAGTTTTAAACAGTAACTGATGCATGAGTGTGGAATGACTTGCTGCAAAGCCATGACTCTGACAGCTGGACCCATGTAACCTCATTTTCAACATCAAGCCACTTGTTTATGAAATATTCACTGTGTCAAAGGATATCTTTAACTCTATGATCACAAATAAGCAAAGATCATTAGTGCAAATTGAGTCCAGATTATTCCTGCATCATGAATTAATTCCACACTGTGAAGAAAAATCAATTAAGTGTGGTAAATAAAATATATGATCAACAGCTAATAGTTACCAACAGCTAAACAGCTCATAAATGAATAATTATGAGGAGACATTAGAATCTCTCACATGAGACAACGATCAAAATAGCACTTACCATGGAATATGAGTTGCCCTCTGGCGACATTTCGTCCTCTGTTGTTTTCGGCCACACACTCATACACAGCGGCATCTTCCGGGCGAAAATATGGAATTTCCAGAACCCCACTGGAGTGGTTGATTTTAATCTTGCCGGGGAGCGGGATCCCGTCGGCTCTTCTCCAGGAGATGGAAGGCACAGGGCTGCAGAGGTCACACAAAAGACCACATCCCAAAATGTCAAAATATGTTAGAGACCAAAACCATGACTGATCTCACTAGATCTAAAGTTAGTCCAAGTCTAGAAGCCAGTCTTAAGACCACACTAGGATGGTCCTGGCCCTTTCTTGAACAAATAGGACTAGGAAATTTTATTTTATGATTTGCCAAAACTACAGCTATAACGATATGAATAAACCATGTGTGTACTACCTGATTTATTTCATTTTTATGCCATTATGGTGAAAGTCCAAACAAAATCATTTTTGGTGCAAAACATTTTGTCAAATCTCTTTGTAAAGGAAACCACACACCTGCAACCTGGACAAGTTTCACCTGTGTTATTGTTATTTCAGAGTTATTTTAAGGGACAAAAATGAACTAGTTTAATCACATCATGCCATATCAATCTGTAATATTTCAAAACATGTTTTAATGCCCTCACTGTGAATCCATTCTGGTCTTTGTCTCAACCTGGTCTAGAGCCTTCAAACTCATGAGTTGTTCTTGACAACAAGACTAATTTGTACATTATTTGTACACGTATATGTGTATATGTACACCGTCCAAAAAAAAAGTCATCAGCTAGTTTTAACTAAGGGAATGGACAAAAGCCTTCCATTGGATAAGGACTGCAGTGTTTAATATGTTAAAACTGTTGTTATATCAATTTAATTCTAACAGATACAGTGAATTTTGAGTCTTTCTTCACCGATGACACAGACATATTCAAGATGACAATGCTATGAGTCACAAAGCTCAAATACTGAACGAACAGCAATATGTACATAGATGCCTCATTTGCTACTGGATTGAATGTCCTTAGTCATACTGATCTGGTGTCGTATGAAGCAAATCTAGTCCCGGGACCTACTGGTTAAAAAGCTGTTCTCAATCACCATAACATGCAGATTAGAGCTGTATGCTTGATGACAACTGCCTCATCCTCTGTGTAATGAGTCAGGATTTGTTTAAAAAATAAGTTTTTCCCATAACCTTTTTTTCTTTGTTTTGCCTTGAAATTGGCTGTGAAATGTAAACGTTGGAGTGGACCAGGAGGGTAGGCGCACTGATGTATCACTACAACCAACTGAAGTGACACATGCAGGATTTATGTACATGGAAACTTATTGGACCGCCACCAAATGTCAGGTTGACGCCACAGCTGCTCTGAATTAGCCATATTTGTAATAATAAAATTCATTTTTATTTTCTGTAAAGGTGAATTGGTGAATTCACCTTTACACAAGCACAAGCTCTTTAATCAAAATATTTTTAATGCTAATATATAATTAATTGAATTTTTAAAAATTGTTTTTGCTTAAAGGTGCATTCTACAATGTTGGGAAACTAGCTAGTAGCCAATCGTTTGCGGAGACCAATATAAATGATTAGACAGACAACCTGCCAGTCAACGCGGTAACATCACCGTTGTCAAGCTAGTATCTGTTTATTGTTTAGTGGCTTTATTTTTCTTGCTTCTGAAAAGCGGACTCTCTTCGGTCACCCTGTGGTTAGATAAGCTACCGTAGCTAGCGACCACTGTGACTGTTGTCAAGTCCACAAATGAGCTTGTGCACCTATGAGGTTTTTTAGCTGTGTTGAGTGGCAGGTCAGCTGAATGACGAATGACGGCTATTAGCGAGTTTCCCAACATCGCAGAATGCATCTTTAAGATGTAAAACTACAGTTGTGTACTGGCATTCCTGAAAAGAAAAATACTTTAACGGCTGAATATTATGCTTGATTAATTTCCAACTTTCCAGACTAGTATACTGTGCCGGCTCAAATTTGGGTATACAAATACGGATTCAATTTGAAGTTCTTCAGTCCTTTTGAAAATGGTAAAATGTTGACAACTCACTAAAAAGGCACATACTGTATTAAAGCAATTCATGATGTTCGATGGTCGCTGAGACAAACAGGGCATGTGGTCTTATAAATTTGTTAAGCATTGTACGTCCATGTCACACAAGCCCAGACCTCAACTCCATTGCAAATCTCAGTGATGGGCTGGAGAAGACTACGCAGTGCTCCTATTGTCTATCGGTATAACACGTAGACAATAAAATAATGCAACTCTGGGTGGAAACAACTGTTGTGGCATCGCGTAAGCTTAATAAAATGGTGACATAGGAAATGCATTGTGGAATCAGAGCTAAACGCTGTCCATGTGTGACATTTGGACAGATGGTGAATGGACGATCACTGTGTAATGTCCACTATGTCTAAAGACAGCCGCTGTGCAGAGCTGCAGCATGTAAATTTTCTGACACTTACTTTCCTAAGGCGAAGCATTCCAGCTTCACTGATGATCCTTTAGAGACATGAACAGTGTCAGGAAACCGAACCTCAATCTTTGGCTCGTATTCGCCCATCACTGCTGCATGAGGGAAAAAAGCAAAATCACATCACTCACTCAAAGTACAAAACATGGACATGCAGTTTCCTGTAATTCATATTGGATGTAAGAGCTGTGTTGTGAATGACAACCGGCAGAGACTGAGTGGGTGTGATGATGCTGTATAAAAGAGTGTTCAGCTTTGCGGTTGGATGAGTTTGGATTACATATCTGCCTCAGCTCAAATGTGAAGTGGTAGACATAAACTGTCCTGATGTGCTTTAGCATGTGTGGCGAGCTCCTTGCAGTGTGTGTGCCAGCCTGTGTTCTTGTCAGAGCAGCTACATTTCTGGTTATGTAAATATGTGCCTTCATGCAGATACAGAAGGTTTCTCGCATACATAACCCCGTATAGTTCAGAGGGGGCTGGATGGTGTGGAAGCCACGCGTGTAAGCAAAAGGAAAACAGTGTCGCACTCAAGACAAGCGATTTATCTCCTGCCTGCGACGGCGGGTGTCACTTCAGTGCTCAGGGAAACCAGGAGCAGACAGAGGTGAGCTGAGTGGTCCGGCCAAAAGATGTTCGCACATCAGTCAGCACTGATGATTGTCACAGAGTTCTGGTTCTGAGTGAAAGTGTATGGCTTTATGTTATTTGTAAAAAATACAAACCAAATAAACATAAAATATGCAATAAGACCCAAAAAGGACAAATGCGACATGAGACACAAAAAAGAAAAACAAATAACAAAAGAATATAAAAGATACAAAAACTATGACACACCGGCAAAGATACTGTAGCATGAAAACGTAAATCATGTGAATGGCAAAAAGATGGAAGTGACATAAAAGGGACAACAATGAAACAATGATGTAAAAGGTGCAAAAGACAAATATCATGTAAAAGACAATAAGAAAGTGATGAAACTAACATGGAAAATGCAATAAAAACATAACAATAATTTATTTAGTCATGCATTTTCCACCCCTTAATTCTTGCGAGGGTCGGGGAGGATGAAAGTGGGGGTACACCCTGGACATCGCAGCGCTCACATATAGAGACAGACAACGCTTCATACCCATATTCATACCTACAGAAAATTTTGAGCAACCAGTTAACCTACATGTTTTTGATTGTGGGAGGAAGCTGGAGTACAGGAAGTCCCCTGCCCGCCAGAATAAAAATTTAACGTGTCTTTTCTAACAATTTTGCCTTTTTGCTACTTCGATAATAATCTAAAGGACACAAGACAAAAATAATATGAAAAATGCAAAATATAGAACCAGGAGGTAAAAGCATAAAAGATGCAAATACATGCAAGCAAGTAAAAAAAAAACCTAAAAAGATAGAAAACAATGTAAGAAGATAAAAATGATATGCAATGCTTAAAAAGTTGAAAACAACGTAAAGGGTGCAAAAGACAAAAACAGGGTAAAAAAGATGAAAATGATGTGAAATGTGAAAAAAAGACATGAAAAAAAAACCGCATCCCGAAAATGATATAAAAATCACGAAAACAACAAACATGGCATTAAAAGTAAAACAAGAAAGATGTAAAGGATACAAAACACAAAATGAAAGATGAAAAAAATATAAGATGACAATGACGTGAACATAAAGAGATATTTATGTAAAAGATGCACAAATATGCAAACAATGTAAAAGGCACAAAAAGTTGAAAACAACATAAAAGATGCAAAATAATGTAACATAAAAGATATGGAAAATATGTAAAGGACACAAACAGATGTAAAGAAGACAAAACATCTAAAGTAATGTAACAGCAATGTAAAAAACGCAAAATGGCACAAAAAGATGACATGACAGATGCAAAAAGTTGACAACAAAGGCAAAGAAGACTTAAAAGACTTTAAAAAAGACAAGAATGACACAAAAGACACAAAGTGGCACACAAAGTTGAAAATTATGTAAAAGATGCATAAGGATGAGAAAAATAAAAATACACAAAAAACAAACAAGGTAAAAGATGCAAAAAGATGAAAACAATGTGAAAAACACAAAAAAGAAGAAAATATGAAAACACAATACAACATGCCAAAAGGCAAAAACAACATAAAAGACAAAATCATAAAATGCAAAAAGATGAATGACACGAATGATGCAAAAAGATGGTAATAACATAAAATATGCAAAATACACAGACAATGACATGAAAAGCTAAAAGTACAAGATAAAACATGCTTGAAAACGGAAACAACATAAATGACACAACTGACACAAAACAGTAAAAACGAAGTAAAAGGTGCAAAAAAGATGGAAAAGAGAAATGATGCAGAAAGACAAAAAGGATGTAAAAGACAAAACAGATTAAAAGACAAAAAATTGTAAAATATGCAAAAAGATGAAAGTAACACAAATGATGCAAATAGATGACAATGGCATAAAATATGCAAAACAAAAAAACAATGTGGAAGGCACAAAAAATGAAAACAATGAAAAAACCTAAAAGGTAAATAAAAATAAAAGACGAAAACAATATAAGAAAGACAAAATGGCACAAACAGATGAAAACAAAGCAACAAGTGCAAATAACATGAAAATGATTTGAAAGACATGAAAACAAACTAAGTGCAAAAAGCCAGAGGGACTTTTTTATCGTCCTACTGTTATAAATCTCCTATTACAAAGCTCACCTGGAGAATAAAGCTATGGTTCCCTACCCCCCGGAGCTCCACAGTGAGGTCCTTACCGTCTCTGCGGACCACCACAGGCGTCGGAGAGCTCAGCACGGTGGCGTTGGTCATCATGTTTCTGACTGCACACGTGTAGTTCCCCGCGTCTGACGCCTCCACTTTGGCGACGTACAAGTTCCCTGTCCTCTGAGAGATAAAACGGCGGGCGTCCTGTTGCAGGAAATCACGTTGTCCATTGAAAACCCATGAATATTTGATCTCTGGGAAGAAGAAAGAAAAGGCAAGCGAGACATAAAAGAGCTACACCTTCCTGTGACATTCTCAAACCGAGCCCAAAGTGAGGCTGAGGACAGATGTGCAGACAGGCAGGGAGACATTATTGCACATAAATAAAGACATATTCAGTGTCTCTTCTTCAAATACAAATATAAGATGACTTCAAAAGAAAAAAAAAAAAAACGTGCTGAGATTCAATATTCCTCTTCTTGGAAAGGAATCCTATGAGACCGAATCAGACGACAAATTGATCCCACGGAAAGTGTTTTCTGTCCAAAACCTGATGATATTTGTCTTTTCCACTGACAAAGACTTATCCATGAGGCAGATCAGTGCACAAAGGAAGGCGATTTTTCAATTAGTGTTAATGTCAATTTCTCATTTGAGCTGTCTTTCAACATCTTATGTAATAGATGTTATATTATTGTTATTAAACTGAATTGAATTTTATTGAATTGAATTAAAATAACTTTTGTTATCCCTTTTAGGGAAATTCATCTGACAAGCTCATACAGTAGGTAAGAAAGATCAAATCAGTCACATGTCTACAGTTTTCAGTCCGTCATCAGCTGGTCGTGTGATGAAGGATCTCTGTAAAGGCTGGCGTACACTGTAATTTTAGAACATACAGGTGTACTGTAGTACACTGTGTAGTACACTGTGTGTTCTGATGGCGCCACTCGATTCTGCCAGTGTACAGACCCGTCCTTTTTACTCAGAAATACTGTGTTTTTTCCACGTCTGTGGGTCACACTTTATTTATTCCTGTCTCTTTTCTCTCTTGGAGCAGCACCTGGCACATCCACTCTCTCTCTCTCTCTGTCTCTCTCTCTCTCTTCCACACACAGGCAGGCAGACATGTACACACAACAACAGAGTTTTAATATTACTACCTTCTTACGCATGTGCGTAAATGTTTAAACTTCCAGACAAATCTAACTTATTGGCTCCGATACTTGATATTTCTGTTGTGTCCATTGCGTCCTTCCTGATTTCACTCACTGTTTCCTGCTGCTGTGCTGTGGCTGCACAGTCTGTCTGTTCAGCATTTTTACATCTTTCTGTCTGACGCTGTATACTGGAGTACACAGCACAGTATACGAGAAAATCTACCATTTTCTATACGAGAACACACTTGCAACGACTGGTTTAAAAGTGCAGTATCTTAGAGAAGACGTCAAAGAATCTGAGGCTCTGTATGAAAAATAGGCGCCTGTGCCATCAAGTGAATTTAAAGCGTAAAAAAAAAAAAACATGAAAAATCAATCAATAAAAGGTAATCAGGGCAATGTTGGGGATAAGACACTGACTTTCATTACATTTAACCCTCAAAGACCTAAATGACTGCCCACAACGGTCAAAAAGCTTTCAAATTTACTGTTATTCATTTGCTATATCTCTGAAAATTATTTTTTTTCTGCAATGCAAATGAGAAACTTGCACTTAAACTACTCGGCTTTATGATCCAAACTGCTAAAATATGTTGGAAAAGCAAAATGAATATGGGTGAGCCAGGCAACACAAAACACTCTGCTACCTCGGTCTTTAAGGGTTACGTGAACAAAACAAAGTATCAACAAAATGATCAAAAAGGGTGAAAAGAAAGTATAAGTATGGGCATAAATGTGCATAAAACTGAACAAAATAATTTTTAAAATTAACAAAGTATTTTTAAATAAAGGTACTTTGGTGGATGTCTGTGCTTTCTTTGTTTTTTGGTGATTTTGTTAATTATTTTCTTCATTTCCTTAATAATTTCTTTTTCTCTTCTTTTTCTTTTAATTTTTTTCTTACTTCAGTTGGTAAATTTTCTTTATTTTTCTCTTCATATTTGTTTTTTGTGTTTTTTTTTCATATTCTGCGGATTATTTTGTTCATTTTTTTATTCATGCTGTGGCTATTTTTTGATTATGTCGCTCTTGCTTTGCTACTTTGTTGTTTTTACTAATCATTATTTTAGGAATATATCGATGGCCAAAACGCAACACTCCTACTGTATCTGATGATGAGAACGAGGAAGGCTGCACATAGTCAGTACGTCTGCGAGATAATCCTGCCTACGACAGAAAAGTCACACATATTGTATTGAACATCCATAACAAATGGCATTCGACAAGAAAGGTTGTTTTTTCAGTTTTCTCAAAAAGGTGTATTTTTCAGATACTGTAGGAGGTTTTGCATTTTAGCCACAAAGGAATTTTCCCAGTGTGGGATGAATAAAGTCTTATCGTATCGTATTTTATCTTATCTCAGCAATATGTGATTATCAGTGTCACAGTTTTCTGTTGTGGATTACATTTGTTCATTCTGTTGATGATTTTGTTGTTGATTTGTACAGTAGTTGTAGTAGCACCAACAGGGCTACTGACTGCATCCACCCTTCTTCTGATCACCTGAAGCACATGAAGAAGCAAGAAATGGTGCAAATGAATATGTGTTCACTTTGGACAATTTGGGCTGCTGAACATGTTTTTGTGTGGTTTTAAAGTCTGGATGTTGAAAATGATACGACCGACGAGTGAAATATTAACAGGAGTTTACACATTTGTAGTTGTACATTCCTGCACACTTGACCTACTTTCCCATAGTTCCCTGTTCTTACCTTTTTTAACTGTTGTTTTTATCTTGCTTTAAATGTTGCTTTTTTTCGTACAGGTACTGTACATTTTTCTACTCCTATACGTAGCTGTTAGTTGTTTTTATACTTTCATGTATGTGGTTTTTGTCTTTTCCTATGTTTCAATCTGTTTTTACACTTCAGTTCCAGTGTTTTCCTCAGTGGGGCGAGAACTACAGGATGTCTGGTCCATCTGCAGGGAGGGGTCACCCTGTCCTGGGCAGTTGGAGACCCTGCATTGTGACCTTATGGTCGCGGTGTGGGCCCCTGTCTGTCCTGGTCGGGTTGGTCCCTGCGGCGGCACCCTCTGGGGTCATGGGTCGGGTCGGGTCTCAGCGTGGACGGCTCCCTCGGATGGTGTTTCACCTGGTTCCTC
>JAQQAE010007875.1:0-15570 GCA_029823295.1 Pseudamia nigra | reverse complement strand
GGCAGTTTTTCAACTGTTTGGATTTTTTCTACCCTTAAAAATAAAAAACACTTAAAAACTGTATTTTGTGTTTAATTGTGTTTTCTTGTATTTATTATTTAAATTTGTTTGGTCATCTGAAACATTTAAGTGGGTCAAATATATAAAAAAGTAAGAAATCACGAAGGGGACAAGCACTCTTTTACAGTACTGTACGTGTGTGTGTGTGCGTAGCGTCCTTCTACTTCTGGATATTACTTTTGGTCTGTGTGAAACATTTGGAAGGTCTGTATATGCTGTTTTAGTATCCTAGGCAAAGGCCAAAACTAAAGGCTAAGGGCACTGCACTGTTGGCTCTGTGACTACTTTATTAAGAAAATGAGTGTTAAGATAGCCAGTGTGGGAAATTTTAAAAAAAAAAAAAAAAAAAAAAAAAACACTGGCAAGCTGATGACTCCATTACAGCTCATCTCATTAGGAACAAACACCACTCTGGATGAGGGATGCTAATGAAGGAGACTTACAGATGCTTCACTGAAGAGAAGATGATTTGGTGTAAATTACATTAGTGGTGTCATTATTGTTAGCCATTATACCATAGAGAAATATTGCTCAGGGGACCATGAAACACAGGTAAGAATGTCAGATTGATGCATTTCTTCTGAATCACTTTAGGTGTCAGTTGACATTAGGAGATAAGGTAAGTGAATGACAGATTAGTGAGTAATGACAGCATAAAAAGCACAGGATGACATAACAGCTTATTTAAAAAAAACAAACAAAAGTAAATTGTGATAAAGAGCAAGGTCATGATGGACTGTAATTCTACTAAGACCTTCTGCCTCAAGACTTATTTGAATGAATGTAGAAGTTTCAGAGCAATGAATGAGAAATGTCAGAAATCGGGGGAAAAAAAACAAGAAGGCTGTGAATCAGTCAATCCCCCCGCTAGTGCACCCCTTGTAGGTATACATACAATTTTAGAGATCTAGATTCAAAGCATAGGTCTACAGAGCTCAAAAAACAATTTTTGCACTTAGTGATCCTGTGACCAAACTGAATATGCTAATTAGGTCAGGTCACCATGGTAACCCTCCCCCCTAGTGGGAGTACTCATGTGTAAAGTTTGGTCCCTCTAGGCACTGAGGTTGCTCATATGAACATTTGCAAGGTGTGTACGGTAAGTGGGATACCCAACCTTCAGACCCTACCGATCTTCAAGGTCAAGGTAAGGTCGCTTGGTACACTGTAGGGTGCCCCCAAGGTGTAGTAGGCACAGAGCGCCAGCTCCAAAGCCAAAGCTCTGTGTAGAGCCCAAAATGTAACTTTTGTACTTAGTGACCCTGTGGCCTATTTAAATATGCAAATTAGGCCAGTCTCCCTTCTCACTAGTGGGAGTACTCATGTCTTAATTTTGGTCACTCTGGGCCTAGGGGTTGCGGAGATATGAGAAGCAATGTCAGGACGGATGGAACTACGGACGGAAGTACGGTGACTGTTTCTATACCCCCCTTCAAGGCCTGTCGCCCTTGGACGGGGGATAACAAAATCTAAAAATTCACAACTGATCCTGTTTCAGACATCTGACCTGACTGACTAATCACAGCTGTCACATATTCGACACCCTACCTGTTTTAAAACACCTGCAATTCACTTAAGTCTGCATCAGCCCACAGAAGCGTTTTCTCCTCAGTCCACTTGTTTTACCATACGATCAAAGGCAGTTACGGCATTTTTGCCTGATGACACAAACATCTATCAAGCACTATAGCTTTAAAAGTTGTCATTTTGTAAATGTACTTAATCTGAAATGTCATTTGTTTTTCATTTCAAGTACCATTACTGCCGCCAATGAGTGCAAGGGTTGGGGTTTTGCCAGTGTTTGTCTGTCTGTCACTTAGTTTGTTAGTAAGGAAGTAATGAATGGATTTTGATGAAATTTTGAAGAAAGGTGTGAAATGGTACAAGATACCGATGATTCAATTTTGGTGGTGATCCGAATCACCATTTCAGCACACAGTGTTTTTTCTGCTGAAAATCTAGAAGGGGTAGAACATAGAAAGAAAACACTACACTTCCCTGCACCATGACAGGAGGGGAAGCTGACTGACAACTCGGTTTATGATCTATCACTGAAGGATGTCCATGATTTTATGAAGGAACCAAACAGCCAGAACATCCATTACAGTTTGAAACGTTACTCTGTGAAAAGGACATCTTTACGTGTCAACATGATGCATCCACAGACACAGCTCCAACTTCTTCATGTGATTACTCTGACTACGTGAGTGCCTTGTGTGTTCAGCTGTCCTTTATACTGTACCGATCCCCCAAACACTCTCTGTGGACACAGGTCCTAATAATGTCATAAGGGGGAAATTAACTGCCTTGTCAGAGGTCTGCACTCTTTGAGTGCTTTCTAGTTCTGCGTACAACTAGTAGCATTGGTCAAGTAATTTTTTAAGGCTATTTTAATGGCCTTTATTAATGCATATTACATCTAGCAACCATTTACTAAGCACATGAAGTCTCAGCCTGTTAGAACAAATTGTACCTGTTCGAGTTCCTGTATCCTGTAGTCTTTGGTCTGAAGGATCTCCAACACTTTCCTGTCCTTAATCTCAGCTTTGTTCTTCTCACTGAAGAAAAGAGAAAAAAAAATCATGATAAGACACGTGTTGCCAGTCATCCTGATTTGTCAGTACTTTTCAGAGTGGGCATAAAATATATAATTCTGTCACTTGCAGTGTAATTTATGTTGTGCAACCATATTTACCTTGTAAACTTCCCCAATTCCAAATATCCATGTCACACTTTTCACATTTAAGATTGTCATGCTAATTCAAAAACTACCATTTGTATGTTGCAGTTTTTTTAATTGTTTCAAATAAATACAAGTACGGTTTTCATTAATAAATAGGAAAAGGCAGACCAACTAAAGAGTACAGTATAACTACTTTCACAGCAGTGCCATACTTGCTCCGGCACCTCTTTTATGTGATGAACTTTTAGGGAGACAAAAAACAGAACAGCAATTAGGGACCTGTTTGTTTCAACTGCTTTAGGCCCACAGGGGCCACCCATTCCCTCCACTCATCACTTACACCTCCCATCTTTGGGCCTTTCCTCTTGTCTCTTTGCCTCTTCTGATCAGCAGTCTCCCCGGGTAGACACTGAAATAAGTATGTGGTGTCCCCCGGAGGAGCTGTAACGCAGTCTGGCCTAGCTACATCTCCTTGTATATTGGGATGTGTTCACCATGTCCTGAGCAACCAACCAATCACTATACAAGATCTGCACAGGAAGGGGAGGGGTGGCTGAATAGTGGTTCCCAGTGGGCCCCAGCGCTTGACTGGAGTCGACACAATTACCATGTCAATATCCTCCTGTGCATCAGGTGATACAATACACATATACTCTCTGGGTGCGTGTTCTCTCACCAATCTTACTTTGATGGGTTTCCTAAGGGGCTATCAAGGAACTGAAGAGCTGAGGATGAGGAGAAGCAATGAGCTACAGGTACTGAGGAGCTCTCTCCACACTGATAGATCAGTGTTTTACACATATTAAGTATCTACTGCTAACTTACACACTTTAAGTAGTATGTTGCAATTTACCTCCGCAAGGGAGGTTATGTGATCATGTTACTTTGTTTGTTTGTTAGCACGATTACGCAAAAACTACGGGATGGATTCTGATGAAATTTTCACGAAAGGCAACCCAAGGACGAAACCATTAAAGTTTGGAGATGATGCTGGTCAGGATGCAGATTCTGGATCAATTTTTTACTTGCTTTTACACTGTGAGAGAGGGCCATTCATTAACAATTGGTCCAGTAGTTTTTGCATAATCCTGCTAACAAACAGATATAAAAAAATAACAGTTTGGGTGAACAACAGCCTTGGCAGAGGTATGTGCTCTCTGGGTACCCTCGGGTATTAGACCTGTGTGATTCATAATTTTGGATCTGATATAGATAATTTGATATCGATAAATAGTTTATATAACATGATAACGAGGACACAATTTCATTTTTTAACTCGGGACTAATGACATATTGATACTATTAATAATTGTCATTAGTCAGTTAGATTAACAAAAAACATTTCTGAAGCCATTTACAGTTTAGATCACTACATTTTAGATTAAATGTTTGGTATGCAACTTTTTTTGGCATCACCGAGCGATTCACCAATTCAATTCTGAGAATGAACAAGACTTCTACAGCTTTTCTTCAGGCTGTAAGTTGGCTGCTGTAATTACTGAATGTGAAATGGATTTTATAAGTGAATTTTTGTGCATTTTTCCTTGATTACATTGACAAAGTTGATAGATGGACATGAAATGATGGAAGCGAAAAAGAGGATGTTGACGTGCAGCAAAGGACCTGAGTCAGGAATCGAACCAAGGTATAATCACCTGTTTATGTGTGGTTCGATCATTGTTTAAATCATAAAGAACTGATCAGTCAGTTTCTGTTTACACATAGACATTTTTGTGGTGTTTAATTATGTGACTATCTGGTGTATAGACCAGGTTAAACAGAAGTTAATGCAGGTGACACTTTAGATTCAGTGGCACTGAACAGAATGAGAGGTACTGTGTAAAACAACCAACATGATGGGACAAAATTCAAAATGTAAGGACATCAGTGTGAATTTTTCAGTTTACAAGAAATACTGTACGTCAAAATAGTTTGTTTTATACTTTACCGTTTATTTTTGCTTATGACCATTTTATGATTTTATGATCTGTTCACTGATTTCTTTTTTTCTGTGATTATTACTTATTTAAATTATGTAGAAATTATTACTTCTTTATTACTTAGCCTAAAACTAGTTCTTCCTCACTTGTCGTGAAGTTGGTGGTACGGGACGTGAATTCAAAATTGTTTTTGTTTGTATTTTGATCAAACTAAACATTACTGATATAATATTCCAAGAGTGAATGTATTAACTTCATATAACCATGCATCATCAAAAAAAACCAAAAGTCTGTGCTTCTCAGAAAGTTCCCATGCCACTGTTTTTGGTATAGCTTAGCCACCCTGCAAAAGAGGTCATATTCAATCTCACAATTTATCCGATAAAGACAAGTATTTGGCAGGAGTGTTTCAGCTGTCCAGAATGGGAGCGCCGGAGAAGAGTGTTTTCATTAAAAGCGTTTCCATGGTTGAACTGCTAGACCGGGGATAAGAAGGCTTAAATCAGCATCTGCACCAGATTCAGTCGTAACCCCAGCAGACTGGCCAAGGTGCCTTAAACACCCCTTGAACGACTTTCACACATATTTCTCTTCACTTGTGAGATAAAGGAATTTTCAGCTGCTGAGCTTCTCAGGTAGCAATTTGAAAGATGAATGTACTCACCGCTCAACCACCAAACTGACAGCCTGGGTCAAGTCTGGATTTGCCACTTGCAGCCGTTTCCATAGGGACCACACAAACTCCTTGTCTGCCTGTGAATATAAAGAATACAGAGAGTCAAGCTGAAAACTCTTAATTAAGATGAGTCATTTTTCAATGAATCTGTATCAGGATATATCTGCAACATGTCTCTGTATCTCTGACTGAAAAAAAAAAAAAAAAAGAATCAGGATGCTCAGTGACATTAGCATAAGACAGACCGGATCGTCAATCAATAATTTAAACATCTTGTACAAATAGTTTTTGATCTGGCCTGCCCTCTCTAATTATGAGTCTCTCTTAACAGGAACCCCCTTACTGAGATGTGACCTTCGACTCAAGGGGAGCATGCATTGACACTTGTCATTATGCACTATTTATGACTGGGGAGAGCTGGGATCCAAATCAAAACACAGCAGTCGAGCTTGCATTTTCTTTATTAATCAATTGCTCTCTCCAGATATGTTTTTCCACAGCAGCTCCAAAGTAACTAGCCCCAAAGAAACTCAAAACTGATGACAGAGAGAGTCATCCTCAAGTAGAAAAACCCAGCCTGCCCCTGACACATTTCCAATTCAAATTGTCTCACTGGTTTTTCAAACATTTTTAAGCTACATTACATTTAATGAGGGACATCTAAAAACTACATTTTTTGACATTAAAAGACAGAATTATACCAAATCGACTTAATATAAAATTATCTGATAAATTATGTTCACATCATCATAAGATAAAAGTCATCCCTCCCACTGGAATCTACTGGTCTCCAATTAGTACATGAATTTTAACCCCCTTTTCAAAAGTGTCTAATCAATTATTTACTAAAATGGCAGAAGCAGACCTTGATAAGACCATGAGCTGAACATACAAAGTGGAAGGACTGTAGATCGCTGTCTCTGTATGCATCTGTCTCTATGTATGTCTGTATACAGAGTAAAAGTGGGGTGAAAAGGGGGCAGTGGAGGTCTCACCAAATCAGTCCCGCAAAACAACAAACGATGAAATTAAGCAGCGTGGTTGACTTGAAATAGGTGGTCTCCCTCTGCTTGGCCTTTGGCTGCCATTAGTCGCTCCACAGACAAGTGTTCAGTCAGGAGCCTCATCAAGACCTCGCCTCTGCCATGTGTACTTAAAGATGCAATGAGTGTATGTTTGATGATGTCTGAATTATTCATTTTTAAGCTAGACAGTAAAACACCATGGGCTAAACATACCAAAGAAAGCCACTGCAATTCAGCCACGTATTAATAAAATTAGCATGGTCTAGTAGGATCATTTGCTGGTCGACAGATGAGCCTCTTTGTAGTTAATGACTGTCCTGAAATACATCTTGCCAGAGACTTAAGACATCAATGCTATTCAAATGCCACCATTTAAAATGGTACACTGCACAACTAAAAGGTCCCTAATAGATGGACTGATGTTCTACGCTGGACAAGACCACCAAGGACGGTTTCACTTCAACCTAAGACATCAGGGATTGTCAGTCTGAAGGAAACTAACATCACTACAACATCACCGGGTACACTAGCAATACCACGATGTGTTACAGCTTAAAAATACATTCTTGTATCAGCACAAGGGCAGATGGTGATTCTTGGTAGTCTAGAAAAATGCAAAACCAACATTTGGGACCAGTATATGTTTACAATGATACTGAAAATCTTCATGTCAAAATTTACTCTGAAAAAACAACAAAAAAAATGTTTAATAAGAGATCTGGGATTGTAGGACACCTTTTCTGGGCTTGGATGAGACTGTTGAGAAATGTTTGCAGACTTTGTTCAACTCTCACTTCAAGCCCTGGAACCATGATTGTACATATTAAAAAGGAGACATGTCATGATCCGACTTAATATTATCATAATGTACTGAATTTTCTGCTCTTCAATCCGCCCACACGTTTTATTCACTCTATGCTTTTTCTGTGAAGTGGAAGTACAGTAGCTTGTTTAGTTCATTAGTGTTTCTGTCTTGCAAAAACACAAACATTAAAAATAAAATGCATTCAAGATTAACTTTGTGTTATATTGAGATAATAGTTGCCAGGAGCAACTAGCAGCTTGTCTTATAAACATGAAAATTTAAATAAATAAGTGGCTCCATTAGACATCATAAAATAAAACTAAAAGAAATCCAATTAGTAAAAATTTAATTTGAACTTTCAGTTTCACTGAGTAGTCACTATTCAACAAAGAGCAGAATTGTGCCATTGTTGGATTGCGATATAATTTGTTTAGTTTAGTTTAAAAAGTTTAGAGGAAAAAAAAATCAGAGTGCTTAATTAATGTTGAAAACTTTACAGTATCATGTTATACTGAAAAGACAGTGATCTAAAATTAACTCTTTTTGGTGATGTCTCAATCAACATGGCTGTCAAATACCCAGTTGTACACATTCACACTAACAAAGTTTTTTTTTTGCCAATTTGCAAGTGCATTGGTGGTTTTCATCATCATAGCTCTTTTAAAGATGTCTTGCAACTCCTGCACCTTTGAGAACTAGATTAAATAAACTCTGAAAAGTTAACTTCAGAAGCCAACACTTTATAAACAGGATAAATAAAGTTAACAGGTACTCATGTGGTTACAGCCACATAGCGCAGCAACAAATGTTCCAGCTCCATGTGTTAGCTTGTATCCATAGTCTAACAACAACTCAAATTTAACACATCATCAGCTGCAGCTGTCTACCTGGATGGCAAGGTAGTGTAGATATGCAAAGTGAGAACTGCTGGGTTCAGCTCACCAATGCTGTTAGGCACCACCTGGTGGTGAGTTTGCAAGGACACTGTGCTTCTATCACTGAGAGAAAAGAGAAAAGGTTCTCAAATGTTCCTGACTTCTTTCTTTCTTTGTCTGCAAGTGTAGCTTTATTTGAATAAGGAGAGTGTTAGGACTTAAAACATTTAAATGTCCTGTCAATAACATTTTTGTTGCAAACAATTTAATTAGATTTTTCATTACACTTTAAAACATTGTGTGTTAAATTACAAATGCTGCACAAAAAAGTCAGTGCTGGGAAACCATAACAAAGCATCAGTGTAAATAATAAACCGCAGAAACATAATCAACATTTAATGTCATTTGAGTTAAAACTGGTGGGACTAAAACTGGAAGAACCGACTAACACAGCATACAGACACCTTCCACGATGCTGCGTTTTCTCCAAAAAGTTTAGTTTGTTTTGAATGTTGCTTTAGTTTGGGTACGTTATGTATCTTTTATGAATAAAACATCTTTTCCTAATGCCATTTTCAAAAAGCAGGATAGTTGGTTGATAAGATAAATGATATTGTGGGATGTGAAAGTCTCCACGCATCAAGCAAACAAAGCTCACACTAGTGTACAGGCAGGAACACTTTCTAAGCAGCATTTGCACTTATTGTATGTAGTACCTGTATATTAAATGTTTCCTTAGCATCAAAGGGATGCTCGTGTTTTGCCTGTGAAACTCAGTGTAGCTGCCATCTGAGGCAGCACTCATATATGTCATTTAATATTTACTTAAAAAAGCACATTGATAGGTAAGAGGGAACTTAAGTTTGTTCCACATGTCCATATTGTTCTCAGAGTCCTTTTGAAGAAGCAGCTTTGACCCTTTGAGGAATCAAAGTCAACCTTTGTTGGTTTTCTACATCATGTGTGTTATGTATTAGTCTTATGTGCTACTTCGTTGTGTAAGTTTCTCATAACCCGTCAACTAATTAGAGTTGCATTTCTTTTCCTTAGTTCTGGTGGCATTGCTGATGGCATTGTTTGATGACACTGTCGTTAACATCATTGATGATATAGTTAAAGATATAATTGAACCTGGATACAAGATACTCTGTCCGACAATAAATGTCCATTTAAAACCAAAGAAGGCTTTGGAGCCTTGATTGAACCCAAGTAGAGTAATACTCAGTGAAGCTGAATGCTTTTCATATGTCTACAATTCTCACTGTTAGTCCTGTCTTTATCCAATACACATGCTAAAAAAAATATAGAGAAAACATAAAAATGAAACCTAAATCTCAATTTCCCTCAACCCAAGGCAACTTGCCATTTTGTTTCTTTGCTTGCAAGCAACGGTCTAAATGTAAGAATAATTACAATTGACAAACGTATAAAATAATTTTGTAAAAATAAACACAGGAATTAAAAAAAAAAAAAAACAGTCAGATATTTCAGCCAAACACAATGTTGACAAATTTGTTTCCTGCTGAGATACTACATAGCAGGAGTGTGTGTGTTCCTGATTGTTCTTTGTACATTTACACACCTGACACTGCAGGAGCTCATCCGATAAACTTTTCACTTGCTCTTCCAGAACCAGAACACGGGCGTCGTCTTTGGATGACATTGTGGATCTGTGAATAAATCCAGACAACAACCAATGACACGTTTTTTTAAATTTGATTTCATAAGTCAAACCGCTTATATTTGTAACAAAGGTTGTGATTTTACAGATGTCAACCTGTTCATATTTCTCTACTACTCGTGTCAGCTGTTATCAAAACATACACACTATCCGGAATACGGGCATTTGAAACTGAGCACAAGAAACTTTACACGTTTGGTTTTTTTTTTTTAGGAAATTGAACACGTCGTGTCTTACCTGTCCAGAAAACCTGCAAACCGTGCAGCGGTCACCGGCGTAGCGTGAGTACAGGCTTTTTAACGCTCCAGCTAACCTTAGCCACTTATCATAAACTCTGAACGTTTGTTTCTTACTGTTGACAACCTTCGTCCGAACCCACAGCGACGTTGCGACATGCTTCGACACGAACACAAACCGTAATAATCCACTCTAAATGTATTAAATATTGTCTTTTCTACAAATGTAAAACCAACGTTCTCTGTGAATCACTACGTTGTCAACGACACCGGAGACGTTTCGATTTCCTGCTTTCAAACGAGCCCGCTGCGGTCCGTTTCTGTCCCTCCGCGTCACAGTCTTCGCGACACTTTGCGACAATCGACTTTACGGCATCGATCCGACTCTTTTAAAGCGGTGTTTTTTCAAAGTGGAGGCTGAGACCAAAAGAAACCCCAAGAGTGTTTCAGGTGGTCCTAAAAGACCAAAACATCTTTCACACATTTTGCTTTTGCTTCAGACGCACAATATTAACAGCAAAAATACTGTATATGGTAAAAATGTTGCAGGTAGTAGAATCAAATGAATCAAAAGTGGCCATTATGAGGAAAAAGTAGGTTTTACGGTCCAGTAAAATGCACTTTACACAGGATAGTTAGTCTGAAATTCATAAAAAAAAATTAATTTGTGTATTTTAACCCAGGACAAAGTGTCTTAGGCTGTTTACATGTTAAATGGAAACAATCAGAGGAAATAGTCTAGTGAATTATCTCTCAATTTCACTTTTGAATGAAATGGGTGCATGTAACTTAAATAGAGTTTCTGTTATTACTAATATTTGTATATTTGATAAAAAGTTAAAACATCAGTTGGAGTGTGCAACACATTTTAAGATGTAGGGCTTTGGAAATGTGGCGTCAGAAACCAAAAAAAAAAATACAAAAATAAAGGCTAAACATGGAAATCCTCTCCAATACGGCGTAATAATAACATTTTAACTAGTGGGAATAATGTTGTTATAAATGTAAAATGTTCAATAAAAAGTTGATAACAAAAAATACAGGCAAAACAGTTCACAACTTGCAGGCATGTTCATTAAAGTTAATACAAATAATTTTATATTTCAGAAGTACAATGACAGTCAGTGAAAATGTCCAAGGGACATTTGGACAAATAATTTTATTCTGAAGCTATGAAATTATTTAGAAACTGTAGAGATCAATTATTTTAACATAGAGACATGTGAAACAAACATCAAATGACAATTGCTGTAAGCAGTGATGATGTACAGCAGTGGTCCCCAGCCTTTTTTGCGCCATGGACCGGTTTAATGTCAGACGATATTTTCACGGACCGGCCTTTAAGGTGTGGCGGATAAATACAACAAAATAAAATAATACAACAGCATAAAAACTGGCATTTTCCAAATATAATAATTAACGTGAATCCACTTTGGTTGCAACTTTTATTAGCAGCGTCCTCGTGACATCACGCCAACATCGTAACATGAGTAACGGCCTCCAAGCCCCACACTCTGTGGTCATAATGGTAAAGGTTAAACATGCCTTCAACATAAGATCCACCTCAAGAACAAATATAAAGTGCAGGACAAATACAACTCACCATGACGTTGAATCAGTGGGACCCTGAGCTTGTTCCTCTGCAACGACACGGTCCTGTCGAGGGGTGCACTCAAATTTGTTGATGTGGTGACCCTTAGTAATTGCTTCTGTCCTTCTTGTTGATGCTCTTTTTCTTTCAAAATACTCCAAAGGCTTGTCTTTTAATAGCGAATGCTTGGTTTTCAAGTGGCAAAGCAGTTTTGAAGGCTTCATTGCCTCATTAGAGCCGGTTGCCTCACATTACACAGAGTGGGCTCGGTGCGTGGGAACAACCTGTTGCAATAAATCTATATTTCAGGTCGGATCCTGGTATTGTCTATTAAATGCAGCTTTGATTTTCTTTGAAGTCACAGGCTCTTCTTGTGGCTCGTGGCTCTTTTACCCTGCGCAAACAAACTTTCCAAAGACATTTGTTTTTTGTTCATTTTGCTAGCTCAGAGAAGTCTGATCCTGCAGTATGGAAGGGCCTGCCATTCTTCTTGAAGAGCCTGGATCAGTTGACCTCTGTTCAAGGGATGAGGAACACAGTTCTGGATCTGTATACCAAGTTGATCCCATGGGTGTTCTATGAGGTTACAATTATTTTTTAACTTTATTTAACCTTTATTTATTCAAGTAGTCCCATTAAGACACAAAGTCTCATTTATAAGAGAGACCTGTGACTACACAGGCCATGACAGAGTCTTGAACTCTCTAGTTGCAGGTGCAGCATGTGGACAAGCATTATTCTGGTGGAAGATATTCGCATCCAAATGTTGCTGGAGGAAAGGCACAACATGGGCCTGTTGAACATCCTGCATGTAGCAATGAGCTGGCAGTGTCCCTTCAACAACCAGTAAAGAGGTCATGTAGTGTAGAGATACTGGACCACACCATGACACTTGGCCCACACCAGCAATTCACATGGGGGATGCAGCAAGGGGCATAGAGTTCACCATGTCTTCGCCAAACTCTTTCCCTTTCATCTACATGGTCGGCACAAAACCTGCTTTCATCTGAGAAGAGAACAGGTCCCCATTGACGCTCAGTCCATCTCAGGCATTGCTGACACCCTCGCAGGCAATTCCAACAGCATTGAGGAGTCGTAACATTTCCCCTGAAAGGTCTCCGTGCACGATGGTTTCTTCCCAAAGGCGACATCTGACAGTAGGGCTGCTGATTCTAGGGTAGTGTCTTCCTGGTGTCTCCCTAGCAGTGCGACTTGTTGTACAGAATCATTCCCATAATTGTTGCACCTGGATGTAACAATCCTGATCTGGAGTCATTACTCTTTTGCACCCAGGACGTGGTCTGTTTGCAACACAGCCAGATTCACCACATCGTTGAACGAGACATTGGATGGTATGGTGAGAGCACTTCATTCGCTGCCCAACTTCGCTGCCCTGTATTCGCTGATGAAAGAGAGGTTCAATCCAATTCTATTTCAAATCATTCTTGTTTATTAGCAGCAACCAAAGATCAGCAGTTTACAGAGCTCCGGGTCCGAGTTCACTTCCCTAACAACAACGTGCAATGCTGTCAGTTCATGAAGTCTGACTCCCTGTTCTTTCCTGGACCCAATAGTTATAATGCATTATGATGGTAGATCATTCGATTCCGGGTGGGTGGCTCCAAATTTGGTCTTTCCAACTCCTCCTCCTCCATGACCTTCCTTGAGATGACTCGGCCTCTCTTTCTGTAACAAAACACACATTTACACATGCAGCCAGCACGCCCCGGTCTAATCTAGTGTAAACACTTCTGTATCACAATGTAGACAAACACCTACCGCTGTCAGCAATTATCTTATCTTTTTTACACCATATTCCAGTCACCTAATGTTCCAGTCTCATCCTGAAACTGCCTTCTGTATTTTTGCACTGCTGTTATATCTGTACACAAGTCATGAATACCATCTATGAAGCAACATAATTACACTTTAATCATATCTCTCATAACAACTTGTAACTCTGAGTGTAAGCATGTACTCTCTCAGTTAGGCTGTTTTTGTCCTTGTATCAGTGATCCGTTGTCACTGAGAGCCATTTTAACTCACCACTCATCTAACCTTATCTTTCTGCATATTTATGTATAGTTGTATGTAAGAGAACCTTTATTCCCTTAAAACAATGTAATACATTCATAATAGCCTTCAGAAGGCATGCACCATGCTGAGAGCTCGCCATCGTTCATCTGGAGTTAACCATGGCATCTGACTGTACTGAATAAAAACATAGGCCTTTTTATAGGCTTCACAACCCATTCTTTAAATTGTGTACAAATGTTTGTTTTTCTCCAAAGTCAGCACTATGGCCACTCCCTGAAATCCAAATTGTTTTTGAGAGTGTAAGACTCACCAATAGGTGTTGTGCACACCATTCTATCAAAACATTTCAAATGGGGCACATCTCAAACTCTTCATTGGAAATTATAACAAAACACTGACCTGGGCTTTTTCATTGACTGTCAGTATATAAACACTTTAAGGATGCTAAAAAAAACTACAAACAACATTGCACAGTTACAGTGCAAGTTCTATTAATGCAACAGAGATGATGGAAGATCAGCTGTTTTATAAGGCCACAAATCTCCTATTTTATAGCAAAGCTCAACAGCCATGTGAAGGACAGTTATGAGATATGGCATTGCGATATGATATTGATCTTTAAATCATATTTTATGTACTGTACATGTGTTTTTTTAAATATCGGCAATGTACTTATACTGTAACTATATATTATGTTAGCAATTGCTCCCCTTTTGGATTCATGTGTTTAATGAAATGCTGGCAGATCAAAGACACTATGCACAATACATTTTTAATACAAAAGCTATAGAAGGAATCTGGGGAGTTGAATGCAAACAAGGAGAGGCAAGAGGAAAATGAACAAAGACATGTGTTTGACATCTGTTTTTCTGGTGAGACAAGACAACTCCATATTGTATGGCTAATGTACTTAAGTGTCCAGCCAGATTTGGAGCGCAGGGTGAGAGAGGAAAATGAAGAAATATGAGGGCTGGCACTCCTCTTCAGTCGGACAAATGTTGGTTCATCTGCTCACTGCCTAGTACACGCACACACAAGAGAAAAGATGCAATTGATTTAGCATGATTAGGCTGTTCCTTGACCCACGAACACAGCCTCTCATTAAGATCCTCATTTGCGGAACAATTTTAGAGGCAGTAGACTGGTTCATAATGTGCAACATCTGCCTGCCCCGTCTCTTGTTCAGACACACAAACTGACACATGGTATCTATCTCACTTTCTCTCGTCAGAGGAAATAATGACCACCATAAATCTGCAACACGGTTTTGAATCTGGTGCTTACAGTTGTTGTCAGGTCAAAAGTCAGATGTAATGTGGCTTATAGCACTTGAATCATGATAATGTAAAGGGTATACAAAGATGTAATTACAAATTAATTACAGGATATGGTCATTCTGATCAATAAAAAGCCAAATTAATATTTTTTCTTTAAAAAATCTGGGGACTCCAAAGGATCTCATGCTAGCCATCCTTGCTTTCATCATTGAATATATATAATTTTGCCACAGATGCTTCCACTTGCTTACATGTTCTACACAGACAAGTTCCACCATGTTTTGACAATGTCTGCTGCTGATGTTTCCTATCCCACCTCCCACTTTTCTGTCCGTCCCACTAATGATAGATTAATCCGCATCTCAGAATATTTTAAGCGCATAAAAGGCAGACCTCACTCAAGCTCTTCCATTACACCAGCTTTCATAATGTATCCAGCATTTACAATTTTTAAAAAAAATCACACGCTTTCCTCACCCTCTGTCCTTATCTGACTTTTTTTTTTGTATTCAGTCTTCAATAATCTTTATTAGTCATTTACTATCAGAGCTGTCGGAGTTGGGCCCAAAAACATAAATGAAAACAAATTTAAAAAACAAGTACAGTAGTACCTCGGACAAAGAGCTCTTCTGACAACGAGAAATTCAGATACTGAGGAAAAAAACTGCAAAAAATTTACCTCTG
>JAQQAE010007874.1:0-15573 GCA_029823295.1 Pseudamia nigra | reverse complement strand
GGAGGAGGAGGAGGAGGAGGAGGGTGGCTGTCTGTGAGGAGAGGAAGTGAATTGAAAAAAGCCAGCAGACGGGAACCATCTGTCTGGATGCATAGTCTAATCTCAAAAAAAGAACAAAAACAGGAGCGGGAACAAGAAGAAAAGAGCAAGTTTCCCCTCTTCTTCCCTACAAACAAAGACACAAGTCCCTCAACCTGTGCCATATATACATGTATGTATATATATACCTAGCAATCTACGTAATGTGCATATGCAATGCCTATTGTTGTCTTTGCTTGAGATATCAAAGAGGAAAACAGAACAAAAGTAGTTGTAGGGGGGCTGGAATGCAGCAAACACACAAAACTGTCCCCTGGGGCTGTTAAAAGAGGAACAAGGACATGATCTTGTCAGAGTTGGGCCATGGGAGAAAAAATGTAAGCTGCTACGGGTTAACAGGGACGGAGCAGAATGTGCAAAGTTGGGAAGCTTTTTTTTTTTTAATGCAAACAGTCACAGGTCAGGTGTATATTCAGCATAAACACGTTTTACCATAAAGAACATATTCAGATGACTCATTTTGTCTAATATCACCCTCTTGCTATTGGCATCAGAGGCAGGTACTGTACTCCTCAAGCACATTTACTCCATTACATGTACTTGAGTTTCCAAAAGTGTACTTCTGAGAGCAGCTGTTGTGCAGAATACTTTCTGTTCGTACTTGGTTACATTTATAGCCGAAAAAAATTTACTTCTACTCAGTGATATTTATCCAGTGAGGTTAAATGAACAAAAATGAGAGAAAAAAAATGAGCACTAAATGAACAAAATAATCAAATCGATATGAGCAAAATGAACAAGGAAATGACCACAGGTGAAGAAAAAAATAATCGAGTAAATTAATAATCAAGTAAATTGGATTTTTTTATTTCTCTTTGATATTTGGGGTTATTGGAACCTGTTAAGTGTAAATCTAGCATCATCTTTTGACATGAGAAAAATGATGTCAACATTAAAATCAGCTTTGTGTAAGAGTGCAAAACTCTTTATTTCCACACTGAACATAGCATTTTTCTTCCTGGCTGCTTTTGCATTCATTAATAACACATGCAAACATTTTGCACATCTTTTGAAAATCACAATGCAAAATGTGTTGTACACATATGTAGGTGCCAGGTTCGTAGAGGTTTATACAAATGTAGAAAATCAACAAATAAACAACAAAATGAGAGAAAAATAACAAAGCAATCAAGTACATTGACAATGTCATCAAAATAACTAGTAAATTTGTGCAAAGAAATAAAAAAAAACAAAATGAGCTAAATTTCATTTTAAAAAATCTAGTAAATTAAAAATGTACAACATAACCAACAAAACTGTACGAAGTTAAAAAAAAAATCATACACAACAAAATGTGCAAAATTCAACCAATCAAGTAAATGTCCAAAAATGGTCAAAATAACCAGTAAAACTGAACAAAAATGAATGTAACAAATTCCATTTCAAGATGTTGCTCGCTACTTCAGGAGGTTTTTTTTTTATGACAAACTCTTTTACTCTAACTCGAGTAGTTATTTTTATGAGTACTTCTATTTCTAATTGGGTCATTCAGATTATAGAGAAACAGTACTTTTACTTGAGTACTATTTCTGTGTACTCTGCCCATCACTGATTGGCAGAATAATCGCCATTGATTTAAAGGAGACACATTGTGAAAAATTAGGTTGCCTGACTTTTCCAACTATGAATCAGGTTTGGACGTAAACAGAAATTATGTACTGAAGTAAAAGTACTGTTACCTTATAATCTTAATGGCTGGGAGTATGCATAAACATTAGTAGAAGAAAAAGAGTATCTTATATAAAACTACTCCAAAAGTGAACATCTTTGTAACATGGAATTTATTACAACAGTTATTACAACATGGTATTTTGGTCATTTTTGTTTATTTCGTTGACTGTTTTGATCATTTTGTTGACTTTTGTAAGTGTTGTTGCTATTTTTTTGCTTATTTTGCTTTTTTCTCTGTTTTTATTAATTAGTTTGTTTATTTATTTTTTAAAAACTTACATAATTATTATGATACTTTTTGCTTATTTTGTTGTTTTTTTTGTTCAACCTGTTGATTACATTGTTAATTTTTTGTTTTCTTGATATTTTCTTCACTTTTACTCATTTTGTTTGCTTCTTTTTTTATTTGTGCTTATTGTGTTAATTTTATTATTTACTCGACTGCTCATTTTGATGCTTGGTTTATTTGTTTAGTTAATTTTCTTGATTTTTTTCATGTAATTGATTATTTTGTTTTCTATTTCAATCCCTTTTATTCCTATTCACTGAGCTGTGGTCAAATATAACTGGGTAAGAGTAAAATATTCTGCAAACTACTCTACGAAGTACATTTTATGGGGGAAACTAATCAAGTACATGTAAAGGAGTAAATGTACTTGAGTACTACCCACCTCTGGGTTTGGATGCTATGATAATAATTACATAGTCTCTTTTCAAATAAACAAGACATTTGGATTTCTGGATATTTATAATGTTACAAATATACAATCCCCGTTTTCATTCATTGTTGCAGGACCACCAGACCCTCCATCCTGGGATAATGTGCCAGGGAGTGTACGACATGAAATCCATGGCACAGACAGGACAGAGGTGTGGTCAACAGGAGCTCATTTGCATGTAACCCAACATACACTCAAACACCTTTGATGCGCCGCTGAAAATGTGAAGTATAGGGGTACGGTAGAATGAACAGAGTCCAGTGGTGGGTAGAGTAAACAGGAAAAGTACTCATACAAACAAGTACTCATGTAAAAGTATGAAGAATATGTCACAGAAATCTACTGAAGTAGTGATGTTGAATGTTTTCTAGCCTCATGTTGCATTACTTATCCTGTAGGCAAAATCAATGTAAAGGTCACAGCAGTCATTAATTCATTGACAGATCCATAACCAGGACAATGTAAAAATACACGATGGTAAACATTTTCTTCTTTGTTTTGTTGAACTTCTTCAATTTTGTAAGTTATCTTGCTCAATTGCGTTTATTTATTTGATTATTTTGATAATATTTGCAAATATTGTTGTTTGTCTTGCTGAATTTGTTCAATTTTGTTGGTTACTTTGTTGATTTTTGTTAATTTACATGATCATTTTGATGATTTTTGCTCATTTTGTTGTCTATCAAGTTGACCTCAGGTTCAATTTCACTGGATATTGCTCCAATTTTGTTAATTGAATTGATACAGTCTGTTGAGTTTGTGCTTATTTTGTCGCTCATTTGTTTCTTTTTATTTTAATGTAAATTTTACTCCTACTTATTGACATGTAGCCAAATGTAACCTGAGTAGAATTAAAAAGTATTCTTTAAAACATCTACCCAGGAGTAAATCTACTTCAGTATTACCCACCTCTGCTCATAAGTATTCACTCTGCATTTAACAGTTTGCTTAGTAACTCTAATTTACACTGTAAGTAGCTTACAGCTGTAATTTAATTACACAGAGCTATTGGATGGAGTATTTTCTCCTTTCAGATGTGTGTTTTGTATTCCACTCCCGTTTTTCTCCATGCCAACGGTTGTTTTAAAGCATCCAAGGCTATAAAAACTGTAATTTAGTATCTTCTGAACCACTCTGAGCATATTTGAGGATCAAATCTAATGACTCTTGACAGCTGGCTGTTTGCGGCAACAGTCTCCAATAAGAGCAACACTGAGACAAACACCCCACTGATTTAATTAGCGAGCAGAATAGAAAATAAAGCTCGTCTATTGGGTCCTAGGAGAGCTGGCAGAGGCTTTGCGCAAACTTTGCAAGAAGGAAGTGGCACATTGAATACTGATGAGTCAATAACACTGATGAAACGGGGGCCATTGATCAAATCTTGACCATGCCCCCAAAAAAAATGTCTGGCCATAAGCTACAAAGGGAGCCTAAATGATTGCCATTTGCCAAGGTTTGTGTATTGTATTGACCCCCCCTCCCCCATAATCATCATCAGCACCTCCTGTGGCCTTTGTCCATTTAATTTAATGTGAGGCAAAAGGAAAAAGACAGGAAGGGACTTTAGAGAAGAATGTGGTATCAGATATCTGGTGACGCTGCATAGACAGGATAGCAGGTTAGGAGGGGTGTGAAATATTTACCCTGAGTTCCTGTGGGTGGGTGGGTGTGTGTGTGTGTACCCAGGAGCAAATGCTTAAGAAGCTCAGGTCCCAATGAAACACCTCCATCTTGAATAGCCCTTAACACCTGATAAAACACTGGGTCCTCCCTACAGGCCCTTTATGGCTCTTCAGGAGGAAAGGGGCACTAAAACGACGGTCCTGTGACATGCCACTTATCTGACAAACAGGAAGCGGCCAGAAGCAACGTAAAGTAGATTAGACTCAGTGGCATTAAAAAAATAAACCCCTCTTTAAACTTAGCCATGCAAATTTCTAGACAGTATCTCTGGATCCTGCTGTAAAATTTGAACGTTTGAACTGCTTTTCTGTGTTGTAGTGGTTTGCTAATGTGTTCCGTTATATAAAAGGGACAAAGAAAGGAAAAAATAAAGAAAAAATATATGAAATAGAAAACAAAATATGACCAAAAAAAATCATAAAATGAATAAAGAAGATAAAATGACTGAAATTGAACAAAAACTAACAAAATATTATCAAAAATTAACAAAACAGGCCACAAGATTATCTTAATTTAACAAAACAGTCACAAGACAAACAAAATAATCAACAAAAATTACCAAAACAAGCCACAAAATGAAAAAAACAGTCAGAAAAATGAATAAAATCTGCAACGGCCCCAACAAGATTTAACAAAACAATTATAAAATGAACATAAACTAGTTAAAAAAAGAACAAAATAAGTAATAAAATGAGCAAAAAAAATACCAAAATGTGCAAGACAATTGGGGGAAAAAATGAATGAATAAAAATGAGTGAGCATCGTGTAACAAAACAATTACAAAATAACCCTGAATTACTAACAACTGACAAAGTGAGCAATAAAATGAAAAAAGGAACAAAATAGTCCTTAGAAATAAACAAAATAAGTCACAAATCTTTAAAAAAAAATGAGTGAATAAAACAAGCAACAGAATTAGCAAAAAAAATCACAAATAATCACAAAATTAACACAAACTAACAACAAACATGAACAAAATAACCAATAACATAAACAAAAGTGAACAAAACTTAACTAAATCATCCTGAAAATGACTAAAACCATCATTGAAATAAAACAAAATGGAGAGAAGACTTCACAAAATGGACAAAATAGTCATGAAAATGAATAAGACGAGTAACCAAACGAGCGAAAACAATCACCAAATGAACAGTTAAAGAAAACCATGGACTGAATAATCCATAAAATGAATCTCAAAATGGATCAGAATAACCAACAAAATTGAAAAAGTACAAAACAATTCACACAATAAACACAAATTATTGAAAAATGAACAAAACAAGCAATACAATGAACAAAAGTTACAGCATAATCTTTAAAAATGGTCAAAATAAGCAAAAAAAAAAAAAGAAAATGAACAATACATCAGGAAGGACACCTAAAACTTACTTATCATCTAAATTTAGCCCAAAAAAAACATTAAATTATTCGACTGAGGGGGACAAATCCCCTGCCCCGTCTAAAATCTACAACTCTGTGTACAATGGCGCATATCAGGCCTATAGTGTAGGTATGTGTGCAACCATTTACCTCTTTATGCATTTCTTGCCATATTCTCTTATTGTGGATAGGAAGGCGACAGCTTTCAGAGGGAAGAAGTCATCGGACATAAAAACCATTCACCACGTAGTTCACGGAGATCAGTGACGTACTTTTGACGAAATATGCAAACGAAGAGATTATGTAGAGCATTGTGTGCTGGGTATAAACGGCAATGTAGCTGCATTTATTCTGTATTGATGTTGATAGCTGAAACTTGTTTTTATTGTACTTTTGTGAGGGGGGAGATATAAGTTTTCTTCTTGTTGCTCCTTTTCATTCGAGATTTTTTTCCTTTTTTTGTATTTTTCTGATATCAACAGATATGTTGTTTTTATGTTGAATGAATGAAATAACCTAACTAAACTACTGAAGGTTTGATTTTTAAAGGCATTTTTCAAATTCGTTGAGCATCTGCAATGTTGATGTATTTGCAACATGAAGTTGCAAAATAGGCTTTTGCTTGGACTATTTTTATTGTTTGAGTGAAAATGTGTCTTATTTGTTAAATTTAAGATACTATTCAGGTATTTGAGGCATCTAATTCTCTCTTTGTTTCTGAGATGTGCAAAAAACGAGTATGAGATTATTCCTTAAAAATGTATTTTGACCATTACTGAAATAGAAATAAATAAATTTTACAAAAAAAGTGTCCTGGGTTAAAACTTTACTGTTCTGTGCAATAAAGCCCTTTCTGTCATTGTTAGTTTTACACAATATGTGTTTTTTGGGTTTCTATTACTACTGCTGTCATGTGTATGTTGCATTTGACTGTTATAGAAGTTCTTTTGAAGTACTTTATATAGTACACTGTGCACTGTGTTCTATAAAAGCATGATTGTGGTGTCACTATCCTGTGAGGACAAAAACATACAGCATTGATTATTAGCAGAAGTGTGTAGTACTCAAGCAGAGATACTCCATCACATGTACTTTTTTACAAAGACGTACTTCTGACAGTAGTTGTCTTATAGAATACTTTCTACTCTCACTCAGTTACACTTGTGATAAACAACATGCACCTCTATTCGGTTTCATTTGTCCACGGCTCAATGAGTAGATGTAAAAATGTATAAAATAATCAGTTAAATTAGAAAAGTCTTAAAATACCTAAAATATTAAATATGACAAAACAAAGCAACAAAATGAGCAAAAATGTACAAAAATAAACAAAAATAAACAAAAAGCAAAAACTATTAAAATAATTAAAATAATCAAGAAAACTGAAGAAAATAGTCAAGTCACTTATAAAATGAGAGTATGTAATAAATACAACTGACTGAAATAAGCAAAAATGAAGAAAATGATCAAGTAAATTAACAATAACAATCAAGAAATTAAACAAAAAATCCACAAGATGAGCAAAAATGACCAAAATAATCAAGTTTGTGAACAAAACAAGTAAAACAGAACAAAAACAAAATATCTAAAAAAAATAAATAAATCAGTGAAAACAAACTCAGCAACAACATTGGAAAATAAATAAGTAAAACAACAAAAATTAATCTATGATCAATCTATGAGGCTGTAATAAAGTCCATGCTATGAACTTACTCACAAATTGAGTAGTTTTTTTTTATCAGATGCTCTTTTACTCAACTGCTGATGTTTAGGCGTGCTCCTACTTAAATCACTAGAATTATAACGTAACAATACTTCTAATTGAGTATTGTGCCTGTTTATCCACCACTGACCATCAGATATAGTGAAGTATAAGTATAAAGTTGGATCAAAGTACCTTAAACTTGCACAAAAGTACCACAGAACCAAGAGTTTTCTGAGTTTGAGTCGATGATGGCTGGATAAACAAACCTCAAATGCTGCCTTTTCTACTCTGAAGCAAAAAAAAGGTCTTAATAAAATCATCATTGTTAGTTGAAGCTATCACATCTCCAAGTTGGGAAGATTTTCATGTTTCAAGTCGGACTGGAGGATTACATGTTCCTCTGTGGGTTGAGAATATTCTTCAAACCAGACCCTTTGAAAACCTGCAATATAAACTCTGAAAGGTGGTGGTTGAGGCAAACACCAGGCTGCTTTTCTGATTTACTAAGATGTTTACATTTTATGTATACTGTACTTGCACACGGGATTCATCCAATAACAGCACTACAGTGTTTTTTTCTAGTATTCTGGACATAGTGAATTATAGTAGTGACTCTTTCAGGACCTGTGTTGGAATGTTTTATGGGTAACTAGCATTTTTTTAATGTCATTTTAATCCTGTGGAGGCTGAGTGTGGATGTTGGAGGAGTTTCTGAACACACAGCTCTCACATGTTGCTCTAGAACCCTTGACAAAATCGAATATCTAAGGAGATAACTTCCATAAACTTTGGTCATCCTGTTGAAGTCCAAAAAAGCCGTCTTTTGCTCCAAAATCCACCACCCCCACATTTCCCCTGATTGCTAATTTCTATTTATATGCCATGAGCGGAAATAATGAAAACCAGATGAGGAGGCGGAGGAAAGCTGAAGCAGGCCTTTTGGTGATGAATGTTCTGGAGGAGGATGACTCTTTATAGAGTATCCTGCTCCATCAAGGCCGGGCCAGTAGCGGTGCCCTGGCTATGAAAAGGACTGCCCCGGTAGGATGTGTGGGTTGGAGGTTCCACCATGACTCACTTGGTAGTCATGCATGTTTGCACAAAAAAAGGAAAAAAACCCAAAGCTGCTGCAAGGGACACGCCAAGCCTGACAACTCCAAATAGCATTACGTGGGTGTGTGGAGCTGCTAAATTTACCCTGTAACAAGTGCAAAGAGGAGGAGGAGGGGTAGGTTGTGACCATTTATACCACTGAATTACTTAATACTGACTCAGATTTCACTTTTCTTTTGCAGCAGAGTGGTAGCCCCGTGATGAGTAAAATGTGACGCAGTTACAGAGCAGTTCACGTGGCAGGGTGACTGAAAAGAGAGACGCTACTCAAAGGCCTTGAATTGTTACTTTAGACACCTCCGCTGATCAGATCAGAGATTTAAGAGACATGTTAAGGACTTAACTGACCTAAGTTCTGGAAATGGTGGGAATAGGATCTGTTTCCTTATTTGGCTTAGGCTGGAAAATATCAAGTAAACACTGTCTTCCTGTTCACCGCCTCCTGAATAAGGTTTAGATCTCCTCCACCCCCCTCATCCATGCAGGGGAACTATAGTGAAACCTGAAAAAAGAGGCCTCCTATTGTTTGCTATCATCCAGGAGCTAGGAGCAAATGGGGCTCAAATTGCAGCTCTGAAAGGTAACAGGAAATTGACAAATCACTAATCCACTCTTAACTATTCAGGGCAACAAAAGGTACATTCCACCAAAATGGGAAAGAAAAGCACATTAAGTGCAGACGGCCCATTTGGAGGGATGGTCCATTTAATGCAAACTGCTGACAAACTGGAATAAGTCTGCATACAAGTCAGTTTAAGTGAAAGCCTGGTTAGCTAATGACAAAAGGGAGTAGAAGTTGCTTTTGTGCTCTTGTTTAACATCAGCTTCTTATATATGACATGGTTAAACTGAACCTTTTACAGCCTCAAACTACCACTGCAGCTTTTTTGCAACCTGTGGCTCTTAAACTTCTATTTCAAAGATCCCAGGCCTGCTGCAAACATCACCTGAGGGCACTAGTGTCACATGAAGCTGATTATAGACACGGTTGTTTTGCTTTCTTGCCAACACTGCTGCTTTTCAACCCGAAGCCACAGTATGTTTTTTCCTTTGTCCTAGAGAATTTCCTGGTCACAGTTTGTGTTTCCCCAACTGTTGGCATTTCTGGCTGACCAACCAACTTTCAACGTGATGATCTCATCCCCTGGGGGCCCGGAGGTGGAGGGGTATGTGTGTGTGCGTGTGTCAGTGGTGGTGGGGGTCAGTGGACTTCCCAAGTGATAAATTCACTGACAAAAAGAGGCGGCCAAATGGAGGGAGTGTGGGGGCTGCATTTGCCCCTGTCGTTGCCTTTAGTGTGGCAACCACACCATAAAAGCCCAGCATTGATAGCCCCGGTTTATTATCTTTGAACAGGTGGCCCCGGCTACTTGTAATGGCCGCTTTCATTTCTCAAGGCACACACTGTTGGGATTGACAATATAAGACCATTTGGGAGTTTGGGAACATCCCGATCTAGCCACGTTAAAGCCCAGGGAATAAACTACAGTGCATAGTTTTGTGGTGACGCGTTGGCGGTTCACTGAAGTGGGGGTTTTAGACGTAGACTAACTTCCTGTGACTATAACTCATGGAAATGTGGAGGCTCTGTGGATGCTAGCAGCTTCGGGGCTAATCGTGTCAATGACCTGTATTGTTTAGCTTTCAAGGTTACCGAGGAGAATCGCAGCAAAGAAGCCCTCCAAGAATGTAAACAGTCACATTCGGGGCAACAAGCTGTTTCTACTCACTGCTGAAAATTTCTACCAGGAATTCTGCACCCATAATAACACACACACACACACACACGCACACACAGAAAACAGTGATTTGCTGTTTGCCAAAAAACTCGAAACTCACAAAAACAGACCTGCATTCCCTGAAAATCAGCCATCACTCAAACCTTTCGCTCCCCCAAACCTTTTACTGCTGCTCAACAGCACAATCAAGACACCACACAGCACTATTTTTCATTAATTAATATATTTTCTGCATTAAAGTTAACATAGTTTTCTTTTGTGCCACCCTTTAATTTTTCAGTAAGTATTTGATATTGTTATATTCAGACATGAGTAAATTTAAGACTGTCTCTTGCAATAAATATCATAAAATAATAGAGCTTCACATAATAAATATTTTTTTACAACAAAAAAAATGTTTTAACAGACATTTTTTTCTTTTAAAAATAGCCAGAATTCCTCTTATGGATTTTGAGCATACAATTTACACAAAAAGAAAAAAAAAAAAACATGGGAGAATGCCACAGAATGTGTATGAAAAGTTCAGACGGGTGGAAGAAGAGAAACATATCCAAGTGGAGGCAAAATACTATGAGATGGATGTGCTTTCATTAATGAAACATGGAACCACAGTTTAAATGTGGCAGCAACTGATAATTCAAAGATACCTGCTTGCTATGAATACCAGGTAACAGCTACATAATTGCCCTATAATAGATCGTCCTTCACAGATTTGGTAAGAGGCAGCTCCCACCAGGCACAGAGACCCGGTGGAAACCACCTACCTAAAACGGAAGAAAAACTTTGATATATAAAAAAAAATGTGTTAATGAGGAGCTGAGGATAGACATAGAAACAGTTAAGGCAAACACTGGTCTGTAAAAACATGGTCCTGATCCAGAAAAAATAAAAATAATTGAGTGGTTTTCGTTACTCCTTTGCTTAGCTCCTTAGGGTTCCACAGTGAGGAGGGGAGGTTGGTGGGAGGTGCTTAAAATGTTTGATAAACATTAATTTGTAACTATCATCATTATTATTGTCATTATATCCAAGAGTCTCCCACGCACACGCATTCACAAACACACAGGGGCAATCAGGAAGGCTTCTCCTGGCTCTGCGGGGCCCAGCTCTCCAGTTTGCAATAGACAGTGTTGGAGTTCTTGCAGCGACAGCCGGGCCTGTTAACCCGGTCGTAGCAGCCCTGGCATGCCTTCAGACAGCCCTTGACAGGAGGGTAGCATAGCAGACATGGAAAGAGTACCGACATTAATCCCATGCACAGGAACCGGGAGCAGCAGTGGGAGTGTGACAGTGAGCAGGGGTGGTCAGCACACGAGTCCCCCTCATCGTCATTTGAGCAGTGGTAGAAAATGCCCTTGACCAAGCACATGCATGTGCCATGCTCCAGTGCGCTCTCAGCTGAGCAGAGGCACTGGCCATTGCACGCCAGACATGAGGGCAGGCTCCTGGGAGCCGTGCAGTCGCTACACTTGCACTTCCCACAACGCTCGCAGATAAACTGGTGTCCGGCTGCAGCCACCATCGCTTTGCCAGAGCCCGAAAAGTCTGATTTCCCTTTGCTCTGAGGCTTGAGTGGTACCTCTAGTGGAGGCTGGTGGAAGTGAGGTCCCTGCTGGGGCTGTAAAAGGGCCTTAGTCTTGGGCTGAGTCCGAACAGGCCGCTCTGCTCTGTGGTGGTGCTGTAAGCTCATGCCAGGCCTGGTGGGAGGTGAGCATGCCAAGAGTCCCTGCTCAGAGGAGGCACTGCTGTTGCTCCCTGAACTGGCGGCACTTCCTGTACTAGTGGAGCGGCTGAGGCCTGGGGCCCGAGACCCACCATACTGCTGTCCTCCAGGCACGACCACCACACCGCCGCTAATGTGATGGTGGTGGCCCGACGGCCGATGCTCATAATTGTTGTTCACATTGACGAGGATGACCTCGTGAGTTCTTTCCTGCTTTTCCTGGGGTCTGGGGGCCATGCGAGGTGCAGGGGGCCTTCGTACCACCGAGGGCCCCTCGGTATACTCGTTGCTGGAGCGGATGGCCTTGATTTGGTCCAGGGAGAGAATGGCGGCATGCTGGAGCTCCCGCTCGTAATCCGACCTCTGTCGGCTCTCTAGGGAAGGCTGCTGGATCACCACTAATGAACCGCCGGGGCCATGTTGACTTTGGAGCTCCATCTGGGGGTATCACCACTTCCGACATTCACCGTGGACTTGGCATGCATCGGAAAACCTGCGAGAAGGGGGGAAGAGGGCCATTGAGAGACAAAGAGGCAGAGAGGGAGGGGACATCATCAGAGACGGCCAAAACATGGCATCACTGGCAAACAGACACTGTGCTGATGGAAGAGTTGTTAGCGTGGATTAGTTCACAAACTAAACCATGTGTTGTGGTTATTCTCCAAACTGAAGTAGGCTATAGTATATGTCACATATGTTACAGAAAAGAAGAAAAAACAAGAGCTGCACTTTGAATTAATATTTTCAGATGTTTTCACGGTTTCAACAGACTCACTGTTTTCGTCTTGTCAACGTGACAATATGTCACTTTTGATCCCTTTAAGTGAGGCAATACCGGAAAAAAACGTTGACTATTAACAAGACTTTTTGTACTTTCCTCTCCAATACGCACACATCTAAACTTCAGAGAGCCCTACAAATACTTCCCCTCCTCATTTACATTTGTATGACTAGTTAACATTTAAATGCACCGCGGCGACGAAATGAGGACACGATCCAAAGGAACTAAATGAGCTGCCTCACTTAGTATTCTATTACTACACCGAAAGGATTTCAGGGAAAATGAGGACAAAAGTAGAACAGAAAAACTAAGGTCACATCAAGTTCCGATAAAATTCAGACAGTAGAGGAGTCTAGAACAACCAGCTAAATCCTGTCAGATTTAAACTCCAATTTACAGCGCGTGATATTTAATGTGAAGTAAACCTTTAGACACCGATCTGTGCCATAAACAGCGCTGAGATGTTCCGAACCCACGGGCCCAAAACGCCACCGTTGGCAAAAACAACACTTAAATAGCGCGTGAAACACACGTTCAGTCTCACAAACACTACACACAAGTTCATCCGCTCTGTTGTTTTCTGCGCTTTACAAAACGCTGCAAAACTTTTCATATTATAAAAGGTCTGCGCGACAAGTAGCGCACTATGAATAGGATTGTCCGCAGATAGCGCGATCAGAGCAGGAGACATCCGTAGTAATCGAACCAAGATCGGATAAAAGCCACAGAGCTGGAGATCAGGACACGTTAGAGGACGCGTCCGAACAGACAGGGAAAAACTTATGAATGAAAACAACCGCCGTGGGGGAGGGGTGTTTGTTCCAGAAGAGCCACGGTAGGACACAGGCGTCATAATCCATCAATTGCATCTGCTAATCTCGATGGATGTAACTCGCCGCGTGTGTTTTTTGTTTTCCCCGTGACAAACGCAAACAGAAGACACGGAAAGAATTCGACTTTGTGCACTAGTAGAAGTAAGCGGCGCAGGTCGTGCGTCGCGACGGCCGCACTATTGAGATCTGCGCTAAAACGCACAGTAGTAGTGTGCATAAAACAAGTTTACAATAGTACATCGGATACGTACCTATATGCAACCATCCATAATGTCGAATCCATCAAATAGTCTAGGGAAACTCCATTCAAGAGGAAGGGGCAATGTCCATGGAGTTCTAATGCATAACATTCACAGTCTGTTAATCCAAGTGCGAGTTTATCCCTTTGCGTTATTCCCGTTTCTTGGTCAGTTTTACAAAGGTTTTACGCGGGTTACGCATGCATATGTCCCAACATAAAAACGACGTATATCCACGTTAGAGCTTGATGGAGCAGGAAAAAGGGGATGAAAGGCACTGCTGCGCACTCGGAGGCCGATTTTAATAACGTTAGGCAGCCCAGTTATAGTAGAAGTCCCGCAGGATTGGATGCTGTAAAAACTGCGTTAAAGTCTCGAAGCGGGGACGTCAAATCAAACGTGTTTATATCCAGGGGTTCGTCCTGTCGGGGGGTGTGCGGAGAGTTCAGTTTGGATTCTGCCTGGGACTATTGTTGCGGGTGAGCTGCGCTCTTACGCAAAAAGCGTGGTGCGGAGGCAGACGGCGCTGCGCCCTGTCCTGCTCTGCGAGCCACTTCAGCACTGAATGAATGGGGACGCAGGGCTCAGTGTTTGCTCGACAGGCCAACTCCCATTGGCCATTCACTGCACTGAAAAAGGATACATCGCATCCGCTCCTGATTCATTGGGCAGATGTGGAAGGCCGGACGATAGAGATGTGTGCACTATTTAAGGTGGACCGACGTTTTTCCTGCGCTTCAGCTCAACAAGGGCCTGAAAAAAAACGTGTTTCCGTTCTTGCGGCTTATGAATAATGATGTGAATAAGGTTAACGTGAGTAATAGTGACGCAACAAAAAGCCACTGTATTCAGCCTATTTGAAAAACATGGCAAACTCCTATGAAAAAGCCCCTTCATGAATGTCTTATTAGTATGGCTGTCAAATTAAATGTTACATGTGGCAACAATAAATAATGACTAAAGTAATTAGGAGGTTTTGCTATTGGTTCTTATATTTAATTTCACTACAAAAAGGTAAATAGACGTAAAAACATACTTTTGTTCTCGGCTGACTTAAAAATGTTTACACTTCAAACGGACATATGTGTTGAGGTTAGATCTAACATAATCAGTGCAACTGCCTTTTAATAATGGTTTTTATTGTTTCACATGTTAGGTTCATACTGATGTTGTAGCTGAAATGTTGTAAAATGATTTGCCTCTTGGGTATCATAATAAAGGCGAATACACCGTTTTAGTCTGTTTATTTCAAACTGCTCTTACTACCTCGTGTCTCTCAGGCTTTAATATTTTCAAACTAAAGTTCAAATAACAAAGTGTCCTTATTTGGAAGCAGAAGTAGACTCTCATCTCACTTTTTACCACTTCATGCCACATATTTACGTTATGTCTAAACATAACAAGAGCTCCGTGGAAATGGGATGTCACTTTGCAAACTTGTGTGTGGACATTATTCACAATCGAGGCACGTGAAAACATCAACAGGATATCACCCTGGAGACCGTTTCCATGACGCAGGCCATCAGAGGAAATCAAACGTGCTGATGAGTGCGCGCGTGCTCCAAACGCCCGGTCGTCGTGAACGTCGTTTCACGCGTGGACTTGAGGATGGAGGTGGGAGATGTCAGCCGTGTCCACCCAGACCACCTTAAGAAAAAAGCAGCCCCGCAGCCAGGGGAGGCCTCCCCCCTCTCCCTGCCTCCCCCTCCCCTCTGTTCCTGACTGTCTGGTTTGATTGGTGTCGCGGATGCGCTACATCCGGATCCATGAGAAAAGGAAGTTCAATACAAAGTCAATTTATCCTATTCAAATGGAAAAATCAATAGATTAATGACCCCGGTGACATTTCAGGTCAGCAAATACTTGAACAAAGACGGGGGGGGGG
>JAQQAE010007873.1:0-15573 GCA_029823295.1 Pseudamia nigra | reverse complement strand
AGGATAGGGTGAGATGGAGGCAGATGATTCGCTGTGGCGACCCCTGAAGGGAACAGCCCAAAGGAAAAGAAGAAGACACTCCATCAGCCACATTTCAACAACCTGGATACATTATCATCCAACAGCCAGAAATCTAGGAGTTACTTTAGAGTCCAATCTTCGAGCCAAACATCAAATCAGCTTAAGAATTCTGTTTCTTTCACCTCAGATCAATATCCAAACTCAAACCAATCCTCCCTGTATTGGAAAAGTTATTCATGCATTCATCTTCTCCAGATTACATTACTGTAACTCCATTCTCTCCAGTCTCAGTCACAAATTACTCTCTCACCTTCAACTGGTTCAAAATGCAGCAGCCAGACTTCTCACTAGTTTCACCAGGCGATATCACATCATTCCTTTATGATCTTCTTTACAGTGGCTTCCGGTCTGGTTTTAAGATTTTAGAATTGATTTTAAGATTTTAATAATCACTTTTAATGCCGGTCTGGGTCTGGCTCCTACTTATATATCTGAATTGTTAATACGTTATGAGCTGGTCCGTGATCTTAGATCCTCAGGTGAGAACCATCTGGTCATTCCAAAGTCGAGGCCTAAATCTAAATGTGACAGAGCATTTGCAGTCTGAACGCCTTGACTTTGAAACGACCTGCTGGAGGAGATAAGGCAGGCGGAATCACTGGCTTCTTTTAAGTCTCTTTTTATAGACTTGTTTTTATGCAATTTGAATTTTTTCCCCTTCCTTTATAGTGTTTTTACTTTTGCTTTCTTTCTTTTATTGCTTTTATTGTGATGTGATGTCATCCCCTTTTACTTTCTGTTCTTTCAATTATTTTTATCTTCTTTTATTTCTCTCCATTCTTCTTGTACTTCTCTTTTATTCTCCTTAAATCTTCTCTCCCCTACTTTGATATTATTGTATTTGTTTTATTGCCTTATTGTTGCGCTTTTTGGTCTTGTTTGGCTGATTGGTTGTTCTTTTGTGTATCATATTACTGTTGAGCCTTGTTTTTGGTCTTTTGCTTTATTGTCAAAGCACTTTGTAAACTGCTGTTTTTAAAAGTGTTATATAAGAAAAGTTATTATTATTATTATTATTATTATTATTATTATTATTATTATTATTATTGTAAAAATTAAAACACATGGCTTGTTCATGAGCAGTTTTTGTGGGTTTTTTTGTGAATCATCTATCATAATCATACATACTGTAGCTGTGGCTATTTTCAGTGCATACTTTAACCAGTTGTTATAAATATTGGCTTAAAATGTCAAGCTCAGTCTTCATTTTCAATTTGAGTGAAACACTGAAGCTACACACTGAAACTGAAAATTTCACTGAATGATGATCTAAGCCAAAAATAAGCTAATAAGTACTTTACAAATGTGTAAATATTTGATATTTTTGCCACAAAAAAAATCACTAAAATGTAAAAAAAAAAAAAAAGCCAAAAAACATTATGAACCAGACAACAACAGATCAAAAGAAAAGCTAATGTGTATATGACAATGTCACCTGAATGTCTACTATACTGAAAACACCATGTATGATTTAAATAGTAAAATGGGCATTTGTTCAACCAATAAATGATGACATATTTGGTAATTTTTGGTATTGTTGGATAATTGCATTCATTTTTTTGTTCATTTTCTTATATTTTTATGCATTCTCTTGATCATTTTGTTCAATTTGGCAGTTTTTTTTTTCATTTTGGGGACTTTTTGGTTAATTTGGTTGATCTTGTGGCTTCTTTTGTTAACTGCCTTAATTATTTTTTCCCTTCTCTTCATTTTCTGGATTGTTCTGTTCATCTTCTCGATACAATTCACCTGAACATAGAAAATGAAGTGTTCAGATATTAAATGGTGAGGGATTACAGTGCCCCAGAGTTTATTGAGTTTATTTGTTTAACATTTAGAGCTGTTTAGTACTGGGGAAGTGGAGTCTGATATGAAGTAATCCAAGATCTGGTTTCCTGTCCCAAGGAGGTCCATGGCAGCTGGAGCTGGCTGATACAGCCTCGCTCTCTGACCAGGAAACCCCCAACAATCGAGGAACTCCAAAACAATTAGCAGGACAGCACTGTTTGCCTCATTAAGAGCTGAAACATGATGAAAAACATGATCTGGCCTGCAATAACACAATACTGCCGCAGAACTGATCAGTCTCTCTGAGCTGTGAATAAATCAGCAGAAAGGCCAACAATGGGAGAAAGAGGCTGGGGGACGAAAACACCACAAACCCCCCGAGTTTACTGCCCTGTCAAATCCAGGCCACAAGCCACGAGATGTTCTTGGCCACATTATGATGCTCCCACCGGGTTACTGCAAGTCAGTCCCACAGAGCGGCTGCCGAACGTTATTATTAAGACAGGTAATATTTAAATGTAAACGTCTGACTTTGGAAAATGGATTAAAGTAAGAGGGAGGTCTCTGCATAGCAAAAACCACCACATGTAATTATTCTCTTACAGAACAGAAGTCCTTGAACACTTATGGAATCCAGCAGAACGCTTTTGTTGTAATAGGTAACAGTTTTCATTTTGAAGCTGCAATTAGTTTGAAAATAAACATGGACAAAATATTAAAGCCAACTTCTTATTTTTCAGAATCCAGTTTATTTGTCCACACAGAGCATGTAAGGTTGTACCAGTAAACAGTCTTTGTTGTTCTGTTCTTATGTTATATAATAACTTCAGATACAAATGATTCTGATTGCATGCACAGTAGTGTCCTGGCTCATCCTAGTTTTGATCATACCCAGGGAATTTACATGGAGAAATCTCATATTCTCATATATATGAAATACTAATATGTTGGCCAGCCCTACAAAATCCAAATATGGTACTTGTTACTAATGCTTCATTGATTTTGTCCGCTGACACCAGAGGAGTTCCAGAAAAAAGAAGAGTACAAGACGGATCAGCGACAGACAGAAAAGTCCATAACGGATCGATTATAATGAGTCTGGTGGAAAAATATTGAATGGCTTTCCAGTTCTGCTCTGGAAACAAAATGAAGACAGACAAATTGTTGCATAAAACAAGACCACTGTGGCTCATGAGAGCTTGTTGGATGCTCTCTTTATACTACAGATTTGTCTTGTCCATGTTATCACGACAATGAGAGATGAGAGCAACAGATTTTTCCACTGTGACCTGATTCAGTACTCTGGGAGATCAGCGTCCTCTAGCCCTTTTTACTGTAGACTTGTATTGGTCAATATTGTGAGACTTTCTCATTTAAAGTCCCACAAATCTTGAGTCATTTCAACACCAATAGATATGTTAGATGCACGAGCCAAAAAATGCATAATGAAGAAGAAAAAACGTGTATTTAGTCGCTCTGCAGAACAGGTTGCATTTGTTCGGGGCAGCCGTGGCTGTGCGCTTAGAGCTGCACTGCACGCCAGGGGGCCTCCTCTAGTGGTCAGTGTGACAAACACCCTATAGTTGAATTTATTCAAAATACAAGTCGCTCCCAGAAAATCCAGATCCAGAAAATACGGTGCTAGGTGAATTGGCTACTCTAAATTGTCCATAGTTATGAATGCAACAGATTGTCTGTATTGTTATGAGGTCTCAGCCTCAAACTGTGAAGTGCCAAGAGGTAATTGGTGCTATACAAAATAAAATTGAATTCAACAGTCATTGTTTGTGTTCGTTTCACTTGTTGTCAGGAAATTAAAATGTACTGGGTTTCCCTGGTGTCCAGACAACTTGGAGAATATGGCTGTGAGATCTGGGAGTTTTCCTCTAAGAAAATGTAGTATTATTTTACTTAAAATTGTGCATCCTTGTTTCAGACGATTACTAAGACTGTGTAAAACTTTGACATGTGGCTGGGGACCTGAAGGTCCTCCCAAGAAAATGTTACATTTTTGATTCATCTATGTTGCATTTCTATAAGAAGGTGTACTAGTTGTTCAGTTTGTCTCTACTATCTTTAAACACAATATCTCAGGAAGCGTTTAACAGAATATCACAGCATTCAGGAGAACGTTTGTTTGGACTCAAGGATGAAATGAAAGGATTCACATTTCACACAGTAAGTGCTTGTAAATAAGAGATCAAAGGAATCTGATTTAATTTATGGTTCTTGTTCTGAAACAAATACATCCCTTCACTTATTTTTAGCTGATGTTATTATCATAATTAGCATAGCTGTAGAAAAGCTATTACAGACAATCCTTAAAAGACTGGTCCTTTTCCCCTTTCCAATTATTTTTCTCCAGTGTATCTGGATTAAGTATTCTAATGCTTCTATGATTATTTTCTGCAAAAACAAGGGAAAATATGATCATAACAATAACATTGAGTCCAGTAAATACATTCAGTTTATCATTTAGTCATTTACTTTCAGGTTTTGGTTTCAGTTAATTTTTGTTTTGTTAGTTTTACTACATCGGATGAGGCTGATTTACAAACTAGAACCTATTCACTTCAGTTTGACTGTTATAAATTTACTGTTATTGTCTAAAACTTTTGTTCATCAATTGTACGGCTTAGACATCTGACAAGGCCACAACACATCATAAAAAGGATGCTGTAATGCTGTTTGGCCCGGATAAACCCTCAAATACACGATTTGCTCATGTTACCTCACCACTGACAAACGTCCTGGGCACACGACTGCGCAGTAGAACGTATGGCTTTGGCCGCTTCTCCCAGACTTTCTCTTTTTTTGCCAAAGGGAAGCATGCAAACCTCTCCAGTCAGCAAGTTTTATGGCAGCGTGGCTGGCCTCCATCTCCCTGAGCCTCAGCAGCAGCACAAACCGTGCACCCTGAAGCCCAGCTTGAGTCCAGAAAACACATATTCAGACTTTCCATGAGCCGACATGTTTGTGACCTCAGGAGGCAGTGTGAAAAATGTCAAACAGAAGGGGATCCTGATAAATCGAAGCCGAGCTCGTTGACTGAAGAGGGAAAACAGCTCATTTGATGTTGAAAATACCTGACTTCATTCTGACTAAGGTGAATAATTTTAGGTCTAGGTATCATTCAAACATATTAAATACTGGTGCCAATCATCCATCCATCCATTTTCTACCCCTTTATCCTCACAAGGGTCGGGGGGCACCAATCGTGATACCTGGATATTCATTTTAAGATTTAAAACTGTTTACAAAATTTTAAAAAATTTAATGTTTAACAAATGCATTGCTTACCCCAAAGACCATCTACCACAATAATGTCCTTTAATGCCAACACTCCTTTTGTACAAGTTTTCCACATTTTAGCATTTTGAACAGGAGTGACGAATTTCAAACTGAATTCATGTTTTTAAAATTTGAGCCGTCACGCTGGACTTCTCTGAGAAGTTAGAAATCAATCCAGCATTCAACATCCAACCACAAAAACATACATTCCCATTCAGTAACACAAGTGAATAACTGTAATTTGGCATCTTAATCAAACATAATGATGTGCTTCACTATTTCTTCTGTTTTTTTGTGAAACAGTAAATTTGAAAATACATGGCAAACAACAGCAATTATATTTTAGCATTAAAAATATCATTTACATTAAAGAGCTTGTGCATACTGGTGAATTAACCACTACAGAAGCATGAAAAAATATTTTGGTAACAACTAATACTGTTATTTAGGGCAGCCGTGGCAGAAATCTTCCATTTGTTGGTGGTCTAATAAATTTAAGCACTATATTTCATTTTAGTTTTCGTGTCCGTTAGTGTATATCAGTAATAAAAATATCATTAATAAAAGTGTGTAAAAATCATTCCTAGACTGACAGTAAGTTTTAGTCCTTGGGTTGAAATTTGGTCTCAAACCATGAGACACATTGCTGTAGTATCTAAGCAACTCAACTCATGTCATAACAGTATCAAAACTACGAAACTAGCCGTGTGTCCCATGTAATTTGAAACTAAAACTAACTGAATTACTGTACATAAAATAAATGATGATCATGTTTGACAGCTGAAAACTGATGTGCTCATTCTTACAGAACATGAACACGATCATATTTTTAACAATTACTGGTCATTTCGATGACGGTTAGTACCTTCGCTCCTTGAATGTCTCAGATGTCGCTGTGCGGATTTTAACGAGCCTGCACAACACAGATTTACAGTAATGCTGCACCTTACTGAGACCATAAAGCAGAATACTGTATCAAACTCTGCCAAAAGGTTTTAATGAAGTGAGAAGCCACATTAAGTTAGGAATGCCATTCAAGTTGCCAATGAAAACAAGTGTAATTGGGGGCCCAGCTCCTCAGAAATATCCGTTATGGCTATGGTGGTATACTTAAATACTTTGATTTTATGTTTTTTCGTGTACACCTGGTTTGAACCTAAAATGTCCCAAAAGACATAAACAGTGGTGGCACCAGCCAGAACATAATATACAAATCAAATGGCCATTAAGGCAGCTATAGGGAGCCATATATGCCCACAGACAGTCCTAGCAAGTGTTAATGTATTTACCCAGACTGCTCAGAGGAAGTGGCATGGGAACAGTGTGCACCCTAGGTCTGCGGCCCAACGACAGCGTCTCATTCGCGATTGTCAGGAAGCTCGGCCAGACGATTCAGCAGGGGCTCTAGTGACGGATCAAAGCCCTGCTGCTGAACGCTGATAGCTGCTGGTTAGTGTTACTCCATCCACTGCATTCACTTTTGCTCTCTGGGACTTAGACAGAACCCCGAGGAAAATCATTTATCCAATTTATTTCAAATCACAGCAGCGAAGAGGGCACGAGCCCTGGAAATCAGTGGTGAGCGCTGAAGTCTAGACCGGTGAGATCATAAAGTTCTGTGCTCTCTCTGAAGTAAATAAAAGGGGTCAGGCTTTACTAAGAGTTTAAAGACAAATGCACCAAACAGCAGACCAGGTTTCTTTGATTAAATTACCTCAGCAAAGGGAACAGAAGTGCAGCAGCGGTGAATTTGTAGACGCCACAAAAAAGAAGTGATAAACCTTTTGGGAGTCAGCTCAACAACACAAATCGATTCATAATGACGAAAAGACTAGAAGTGCAAGCAATCAAAATGAGCTCATAGCTCCCCCACACAGTTCAAGTGAAACACCTCCACGCAAGTGATTCCAGTATTTACACATGAACCTTGTGAAACATTAGTTTACTGTACTGCAAAATCACCAATTTCTATATATATTGTCCAGAATTGGATCAAAGCCTTTACTAAGCCAGGTTGTGCTATTTAGCAGCAAAAGTCATCAGCACAGAAGTCCTCACTTCTGCATGATTCAAGGATATGTGTTATTATAAAACAACTCTTTGGCTTTTACATTTACATTATCTCTTCATTCATTCATAAATTCATTTTTTGTTCAGAATTAAAGGAGATATTGTGAAAAATAAGTCTTTTCATATTAAAGTAAGTCTGGAGGTTCTAAAGACAATTTTAAAGCCTCAAAAGTCTCACTATGAGGAGAAAAAGAGACTTTTTTCAAGGTAATTGAACTTAAAACAAGTGATTTGGATTTCTGGATGTTTCTGGATGTTTCTGGATGTTTCCAGACTTGGCAGAACTGCAAAAAAGCATCCAAACATGCCGGGATAATGTAACAAGGAGTCTACACAATGGCGTCCATGGCACAGACAGGAAAAGTGCAACATATTTACAAATAGATGCCGAAACAGCTTGTCTGCAGGGTTGAAAACCAGCAGTGTACAGACATGGGAATCAAGGATCTCTGTGATATTCTGATCTGAAATGAAAAATGCTCATTGCGGGGATGTGTGAGAGTTAAATTTTCTTGTTAAAAGGGGGTACAATCTGTTAATTCAAGTTTATTCCAGTTACTGTCATTTTGTTTGAATAAAACAGCAGAAATTAAAAATGAGGAAAAAACAGAAAATTGGTGGTCCAAAAGAAGAACTGCATTGTGAATTTCCAAGGTTCCTATGAGTTGTATGAGAATGAGTAAATATCCTGTCAGAGCTATTGTCACTGTGTGCTGGAGGGTAATTAATATAATATAAACAGTTGTATACTTTTTTCACATTCTAGATTCGAGAACTAAATTTTTTTTTTAATCTTTCATTTCTTACATTCATATTAAAGTTGTTGATGGGAATAAGCCTCTAGCCTCCTCTTACACTATTTACATGCTCTCATAATCAGTGTTTCCCCCTTGCAATATGAAATGACTGACTGCTAGGAAGGTCATTTTCCAGCCGGGTTCATTTACCTCACCATGTACCAACATTCCACCAAACGGCCCCACTGAAACATGAAACACTCGCAAAAACAACTGTCACGATGTCCTTGGATTAGCAGTGAGACAGACATTTACAATTGGTTTAAAGAAATACAAACAAGGCAGAGTTTTCCTTTATCCCAGAATGACACTGAGATTAGTCAGACCTTTTTCCAGCTCTGGCACAGCATAAGTGTGGCTTGAATATTGTGCTCCGTTAAAACTTACGTAGGTGACATTTCATCAATAGCATTTTATCTGTTGATCTGTCGTTTGTTCAGAAAATGTTTTTAAATAACAAGTGAAAAGTTTTTGCTATGAAGTAAAAGCTGCAAAGTGAACTTTGAAACACAAATGTTTCAACTCCTGGCGGGATGACCCGTGAGTCATATGACACTGATTACGAGTCCTATCAGCATCTGCAGTTATAATATGGTCATTTTGTGCTGGAAGGCAATAAAAACCTCATTGTCTAGATAATGAGGGGCCTGATGGGCTTTATAACTTTTTCCACATTCTGGGTTTGAACATATTTTTCAGTACAATTTTTTAAAAAATCCTCTCACTCACCATCATCAAGATACATCTGGTCCAGCTCTTGTGGTTCTTGCTTGATGCTGACAGCCAGTGCTGGGGGGCTGCCATCTTCCTGGAGGGAGGAGCGCCCCCTCTCCGGCACCTTGGGGTGCTGCTGGGCCACTGGGCTGGTGCTGCTGCTGACCGGTGGGGTCATGCAGTGGGTCGGGGAGAAGGGTGCCTCTTGGCCTGTACTTGGGGTGGAGGGTTGCGAGACCGGGGAAGACGAAGCACTACTGGGCGGGTAAAGGTTGGGCGGCTGGAAGCGTCCAGGCGTCTCCTGAATGATGGAGACATGAGGAATCGGAGACTGAACTGCTGGGAGGCACTTGGAGAAGGGTGGTGGGGACAAATCGTGCAGTTTGGGGCTGCTGTTTGGCGAGGAAGAGGAAGGCAGTGAGGCTGGTTTGGCTACCAATCTCTGCTGGCTGGCAGAGAAGGCCCCACCCACTACACATGGCCTGAGGTCAGGAGTCATCATCGGGGTCATGACTTGCGGGGGGAAGTATGGCTTCGGGTGCAAGGACAGACTAGAATTGTGCTGGGAGCACACCAGAGGGGCGTCGTAGTCGTCATGTGGCTCCGTCTTTATTGTTGGAACTGAAACAGAAGAAGGAAAAGCTAAATGTGTAAACACATATTCCTGTGAGTGTGAGTGGGTTTGTGGCTAGGATACCCGCTGCCAAACAAACACTCTGATCAATGAGACTCTGTGTCTGAACCAGAGCTCTCCCTCCCTGCTGAAAAGATTCACAAAACTAGAAAAAAAGAGGAAAAAAAGGGATGAGTCATCCACACGAGAAATATCCAGCTGGGTCTATAATAAAAGCCCTATTTTCTTTGGATCTGGCTATGGCGCTAATATCTACTAAATGTGAAATATGAAATATGTTGCTGCAGCAGCAGCTTATACTCAGCAGGATTCAGCAATTTAAAATAAATTACTGCTCGCACACTGTGACAGAGCAAAAAAACTGGACATGAGGGCTGCTTTAAACACAGATGTAGCTGAAAAAACAAAATGGTGGCTTCAGGGTGTTTGAGGATTGCGGTTATTGTACAAGTGAGGACCAGCGCTGAGTTCAAATGAGGCAGGCCCTGTTCACAGTCGATGGAATCCTGGCCTCATTCACATTCAACACATTTGTGGATTCCGCATTTTAAAATATGGGCTGTCAATCCGCGGGAGCTCGTGACACGACGTCAGCCTTATATAACAAATGTTTCACTCCACTTACAACCAAACGACAGCACGACACTGACCCTGCGCTTCATCACTGCATCAGTAAAGAGACTGTTTCTGTCTCTCAGGACTGTACTGGATCTGGTTCACATTATAGTCTGAAGCATGTGTTCGAAATCAAAGCTAAAGTACTGTAATTCTTTTACTCTGTCTCTTTTTATTTACTGATGAGTTGATGTGTTTATGGAAGAGTTTTGCTGATGCAAATGCTTATGCTGTTAGTTGTTTCTTTTTTGTAGTTTTTGAACTTGCTTTGGAACAGATATTTTAATCCCACTGGGAATGCCAAGTTAAGTAAGAGCATAATTAAAAACAAAACAAAACAAAAAAAAAAAGAGTGAAACTAGAACGTGTCATGCTTTACTGAAGCCTCCACTGTCAACAGCTGTAAAAGTGGATCTGCAAAGAGGTGGTTACACTAACCATGGGACTAAAATAGCACTTGCAGCACTATTTTGGGCCTGTTTGGAGGAAGTGTGTCTATGGAGTATAGGCGAATGCACGGCACGGTGAAGAGAAGGAGAAGTGTGAATGTTTGTGTTACCGCAAAACAAAGTGTGCCATGGGTTTCCACAATGTGAAAATCATCTGCGCGTATTGTGTCCCAAAATAAATTTGTTGTGTTTGTATGAGTTACTGTAATGGTAACGCTGCTGACACAAAACGGATGACTTTTAAAAGAAAAGCAAACATGTTATTATTAAAATGTTCGGTCATGCTTTAGAATAGGGCATATACAATAATCATTAACTAGTTGCTTATAAAATTGTACTGTACTGGCTCTTTATTAGAGTTAGGAGTTATTGTTAGAGAAACTGAGAGTTAATTAATAGTGATTTGTTTTTTTTTTTCTAAAGTGCAGCCAAATCTTTGTTTGATGGATGTTTGTTCTACTCAGAGTTTAGCAAACTAGGCTTTAAAGTAATGAATACAGATTTAAAATTAAACCACGTTCTGTTGCAGAAATGAATGAACAAATTAATGAATACCTAAATCAACTTGTGGGCTGCTGGGACCATCGTGAGTATAAAACAAGAAGAAACCCTGACTTTTGGTTAATTGGTATTCTTTGGAAAAATAAAACAAATACTTCATTCTTTGTTTATTAGACTAATCTAATCTTGGTTGAATTAATGGAGTAATAAGGTCAAAATATAGAAGCTATAGACTGCTGCTTGACTTTGAACTTGAAGTTTACTAAAAGTTAATCCTCCTCCAGTGTAAGTTTAAAGTTTGCTACACTGTTTTTAGTGCGTCATTTTTAATATAATCTAAGTTTAGAGTAAATACCAAATTGATATACTGTATAAAGAGTGACATAAATGTGAACTTTCTTCATTTATTCAGTGCAGCATAATTTCTAGCGACACCGTGACTTACAAAGCTGCGTTCTCTCGTTCTTTCAACTGAGTCTTAATGAACTGAACGAACCCGTTGCTCCTTTTCCACTATCTTTCTTCTTTCTTCCAGATCGTGTTGTTCTGTCAGCTGGCCCACCGCCTGAACAGGCTCACCCTGTGGGAGACACTGACCAGACGAGCGTCTTCCCTCCTCTCTCTCCGTAGATGGCGAGGACAATGCTACACTTTCACAGCAGGGCACTCCATCGCCCACGTGCAGCAGGGCTGGGCTGGGTTCAGTTGAATCAGAGCTTTGAACCACCCACTGGATGCTCTCTCCAAGCCTGGAGCGCAATTAGCAGCGGTTTTTACATTTAAGTTGGTGGGTCAGTGTTTATATTTAGCTTGGCAATACGCTCTCCTTTTGAAATAACATGCTTTTCCCATGCCCCTCGCTCCACCCATCTATGTCTCATCCCTGCAGCGTTCATGCTACAGGTATGGAAAAGAACACATTTTATAGAGGATTTTTTTTTACAATGGAGAAATAATAATGTTGCTTTGTTCCTCCCATGCAAACCACCAGACAATGGTGGATACAAACTGTTTGTCGTCCTCTTCGCGTGTAAAACTGAAATGTTTCTAATTAGTCTGGGGTATCAAAGGAAAAGAGCAGAGAGCGGAGGCCGATGAGAAGAAAAGAAAAGGTCAAAGGCTACGCTGTGGTGACTTTTTTTTTAACACTTTTTTCTCTAATGATTCAGTTTCATTGGTGTTACCTCAGTATGACACATTATCAGGGTGTTTACAGGTATCAGCTGTTGTTTTCTTATTTATTTTTTATTTGACAGTTAATCTGCAACACAACTTTTTAGGTATTTACGTTTTTTTTAATGTGAAAAATAATACGATGTGTAAAAATGAACATCCAACGTTGAAATCCAGTGTACAGTGGCGTTCACATCATGAAATCAAAATGAACAAAATAAGCAATAAACTTTTAAAAAAGATCAGAAATTAATAAACAAAAATGCATTATAGTTAAAGAATGACAGCAAAAACATAGATACACAGACAACAAAAACTTATCAAATCTGAACAAAGTAATCAATAACAGCAAAAATTAAACAATATGATACATAGAATAAACAACAATGAAGTAAAAAATGAAAAAAAAATCAAACTAATCTATAAATTGATCAAAAGGTTACCGACCTACAGTATTCCACAAACCTAAAAAAAAAAAATCAACAAAATAAATTGACAAAAAAAGTTCTAAATTGTTCTGCAAAATGAACAAATCTGATGAGATTAATTCCAAAGTAAAAAAAACCAAACTAAGGTGCAGCTACAGCTTTAAAGCTGAGAAATGTAGACAGTAGATTAAATGTTTGTCACAATTAAAACCTGGCAAATTCAAATGTAAGACTTTTCAATGACTTTTAATTCTTTCTTAACCAGAGTCATCTAATAATTCAGCTAAAATGCAAGTGTATTAATATGTGCTGCAGTAAAGAGGTGTAATACTTCACCATCACTAGTGAAATCAACCCAGACATGACAAACAGAAAATCCTCTGAGACAAATGCTGTGTTCAGTGACATAAAAGAAGTGAGTTGTGATCTTTACCACTTGAGGGAACATAAGTGAAGCGCTGATACTGGCTTCTTTTCCTTTTTCCGTTGCAGACGTAGAAGTTCACGTGGACAGGAGTGGACAGTCTTTGGTTCCGATAGGGAGGAATTTCAACGGTGAGCAAATTCTGAAATGAGCAAAATTAAATGAATTAATACTGCCTACAATTGAAGAAACTACTGTGATGATACAAAAAGAAGTGACCAAAATACTTGACAATATTTTGATGTGTTTTATGATTGGCTTTTGAATCCATACAGAGAGACAACTCCCCCACTAATAACAGAGTTTCCTAATTTTATTGTCTGAAATAAAATCATAATTTGGTGTCTAAACGGCTGTGTTGCTGTCAACACATGGGGAGTGGTGTTCAGTTTGACATTTTGGGGCCACTATGGAGCCACACACATATTCGGACAGAAGGGGCAGAGCTTTGGGAGGTTTCAGAGAGTTATGATGACCTTATTTTGGGGGGGGGGAGGGGGGAAACCATTATAGAAAATGGCAAGGTAGACAATTTTCTGATCCTGACTGCCACCATTTACACAAATGATGTTTTCAATTTAAAGACAAATGTGCAAATCAAGAGAGTCACAGTTTCTCATGCATAAAATATCAGTTTGTTTTGGGCAAAACCACTCAGTGGACTCTTCCATTTCACATGGTATACAGTAGGTCACAGCAATATTTGACCTTGTTTTTTCAATAATAACATAGTGTTCATCCATTTATGACCACAGTATACCCATCTTATCATAGCTAGGAGGTCCAACCCAGCATTAGCAAGGCATACCTAATAAAGTGGCCAGTTAGTGGATCCTGAAACAGTAAGCTGTGTGTTTCGAGGGTGGGGAAAACCTGGTTACAATTCAAAGAGACACACAACGACCGTGGAGGGATGTTATAGAGAACCATGGTTATTTGCACAGTGAATAACTCATGTTATGTGAATAGATTGACCTCAGGAGTGTCTGGACAGTTTATTTCCCCAGCAGAGCTTCCTGCTGTCTGCACAAGGCCAAGAGAGACCATGTTCATGGGTTCAGTCTGTGGCCATATCATATGTGTGTGAAAATATATTTGTCTGAGGGTGTCGGAGGTGCAGCTCAGTAGCCAGGGAGGAAGTCATCCATCTACAAAACTGTGCTTCAGATGACGGCTGCTCCTGACATGTACAGGTGAGACCTGACACGTTATTTTAAATCACTGCTGTTGTAAAGACAAGTGAAGCCAGATGAGGCCTTCCTATTCTTTTTGGTGTGATCATGCTGCCCTATAGAGTATTAAAGAGTAATATGGACATGGTTAAACAGGGATATTTCATTGCTCAATTGTCAATTTTCAGATTTCCATGAAAAGCATGTGCAAGCAAGATTATTCACTTGATTTTGAAAGATTTACAGTATACCATACAGTTCTGCCTGCAATTGGAAAAGCATGGAAATGACCAAAACTAGTATTGAGAGCTTGGCAATAGTAATTTCTCATATGGCAGAGAAACAAACAGTGACAAATGGAGCGTGGTGGTGCATTTTTGGATTCATCAAGTGAGCACCTAAAGATCATTTGTCAAAGTTTTTATAAGTACAGTAATCTGATAAATCTAATTGAAAATGATGTGAAAATGAAAACTAAATCGTGCAGCTGTGTTTTTTCTTTCCATGTCTCCTCCCCTGTGGGGAAGGGCAGTCTGTGCAGGTGACAGAGGCGGTGAGGTATTCTCAGAGTGTGGTTTGGTCTACTTCGTGTTGCAACACTAGAGGTTAAACCTGGCCAAGGCAGTGTCAGTGTTTAGAATGGGACCAGTCCAGCAGACTGGGCTGAGCGGGGAGGGAATGAGGTCCTTTGTCTATTGAATCCAGCAGACAGATGTGGCCCAGCAGCTATTGTGTGTGTGCGTGTGTGTGTGTTTTGTAATGTGAAGACACTGAGAGCAGGTGAAAGGCTTCACATAGACACCCTCTAATCCTCTAGTCTATCTCACAGACTCCCCTCACTCACTCTCTCTCTCTCGTCTCAGGAAAGAAAGGACGCACTGCCAAGCACAAACTCCCACTCAGTGAAGGCTGAACTTTTGAAAACCTTTTCCACACGTGTCCAAGACAACACTGCTGTTTCTCCCCAGTGACCCCTGCCCTGGGATGAGAAAATCAACAGTGGTATTCCCATTATTGTGCACACTACCAGTTAAATGTTTGGACACAGTTTCTCTTTCGGTGCCATTTCTGTATTTTTATTATTATAATTATTATTACTATTGTCATTATATTTTTTAACAAACAAGAACATATTTTATATTTTTGATTGTTCAAATTAGCCACATTTAGCGTTGATGACAGCTTTGCATTCTCATTTCTAATCTATGCCATTTCTTCCTTCTTAATGTGCTTTGGACCATCAGTTGTGTTGTGAAAAGGAAGGAGGTGACAGAGTCAACAGTCAATACTACACAAACTCATAATATAGTAAGAAACAGTGAAGTAAAGAGCAAAGACAGTACAGTCACCAACATCAAACACTATGATAAACTGGCTCTCATGAGCAGGGGAAAAAATTTGTTGCCATTGTTGGGGGGGGGGGGGGGCATAAAAAA
>JAQQAE010007872.1:0-15573 GCA_029823295.1 Pseudamia nigra | reverse complement strand
TAAAGTTACTCACCACCTCAAGTACTTTTATTTATGAGTACTTCTACTTCCTTTTACTCCAGTACTGATTCTACTCCGTGACGTTTCCACACGACACAGCTTCTCTTTACAAATATATGACAAAGGGTCAGTTTGACCCGAACACCAGACGAGGTGTAACAGTCTGACCCTCTTTTAAACAGCAGTTTAGAATCAGAAAATGTCCTGGACATTTTGAGTGAAGCTGCTGCTCACAGCCTCAATCGTTTCTCCTCCTAAATCCCAAAACATTTCAGAACCATTATGTCATCATGACATTCGGTAACCCCGGTAACCTCGGTCCGTCCTGCTCGCGGGTACTCCTCAAATAAAGCCGTTGCTCAGATCATCAAAATCTTTCGACCAGGAGCGACTCTGTGGAACAGACACCTCTGCCTTCGTCCAACATGGGAGTGAATGTGGCAGTTGGACGGACCTTCTGTCACGCTGAGGCCCAGATTTTAAACTCTGTAAATCTGTTAGCTTTGGTTCACAGGTTTTCTGTGAGAGGACGAACGTGGCTACATTTTTGGTTAAAAATTTTTCTTTTAAAAAAACTGTAGGCTTTAGACACGTATTGATGTATAACATGGGCACGTTTTTCTCAAAGCCCCGTGAGCTGAAACGTTACAAAATTCGTATGAAAGAATAATACAGTGGATCCTCGGGTTACCAACGCATCTAAACACAAATTTTTCAGGTTACGAAGGAGATGTCGGGCAAAATTTTGTCCCGTCTCGCAAAAAAAAAAAAAAAAAAAAAAATCGGGTTGCGAACAAGATCAGTTGACTGGAAGCTTCCATGTGAACTTCACACTGTATATTTTATATTTGTGCCTTTTTTCACCTAAAATACTGCTTCGTTTTGTGTTTTTCATCCTAAGAAGAGTGCTCGTGGTGACAAAAAAAACCCGTAATATGATGTCGATGCACGTGAAACACAACATCATACAAAAAAATTCTCGTGGCGCTGTTTGCGGTTTATGTTTAGTTTGTCTCTGCTTCCCTCCTCCTTCTCCTCCGGTGTCATTCTAAATCATTTTTAGATCTAATTCATGCATTCCTTTTCAGATGATTAACATAACTTCCTTTTCAAATAATAATAATGAATGAACGTGCATGGGTGTGTTTACATACCGTACATGGGCGTTTTTGTGGGTCTTCGAACGGATTAATTTGTTTTACATGTATTCCTATGGGAAAACCGGTCCCGTCTCACAATTTTTTCCTGTCACGAACGTGATGCTGGAACAGATTAAATTTGTAACCTGAGGTTCCACTGTACTAGCAAAAATAATAAACACTCCGAGTAATAATGCATAGTACAACTGTCCACCGAGGTGAAAGAGGATCAGGGAAAACCTGTTCGGACAAATGTGACAGGACTCTGAAGAAATAAAAACCATCAACACACGCTGCTTTTCAACCTACAACATTTATCTTTTTTTCTCAAAAAGTTGGTAATACTGAATTGTACAAAGTACCAATTGAAAGACTGCATGTTCGTAAGAGACAGAAAATGCCCATCGTTGAAAAACCAGGTGCAGGTGTGAAACAATGCATGATGTAATAAATCAACTAAATGTAATAAATGTGCACTTCTTCATGTACTAGCACCTGCAGGTTGCAACAAACCACGTCAGTGTAGCATGTAATACATCTGCACACATTTTGTCATCGCTGTTCGCTGAAGTATTTGTGCTTGTATCGTTACACTTTTCATATTAGTTGATCCATTTCTGTACAATAAATCCTGCAACTACAATTCTGGGAAAGTTCAGCCAGGTGGAAAAACGCAAACTACTGTATAAACTAGAAAGTAAGTAGAGAGAGCAGATCCCACCGAGGCAGCATCGTGGATGAGGAACACCGCTCCGCTCCAGATTCAACTTTGTGGTGAAGCCGTAATAATTTGTGTTAGTTTTTCTGGGTGATATTTGTGAGGTTAGAAGCAAAAAATGTTAAAAATGGCCTTGTCTTGCCTCTCTCGTGAATCACTTAAAATTTACGATCTGAATCACCCTCATTATATAATCACATATAATTTCTGACCTGTGGTGAAAATCTGTCCGAGTTTATGTTTAAGAAATTAATGCAAAAACCTCTAGTGGAGGAATGATCAAAAAAATGCAGAGCGTGTACGTCATTGTGGACAGTATAAACGCAAGATATTTCATGTTTTGTTCAGTCAACGACAGACATGATGCACATGTTCCAAAAAAGATTTAGACTGAGAGTGAGTTCAAATCATTAAAAAAAAAAAAACGTGATTTAAAAGAGCTGGTGTGAAAAGATGATTCTAAACATGAAAAGGAACATCCGAGAAGAGGTTTAGCCCTTCAGGAGCAAACATGGACTAACGATCGCCAGCTTCGTTCCCGTGAAATACATCAAAACCTTATTGAAATGTGATGTTCTTCGAAAAAAAAGGAAGGAATTTGGATATTTCAAACATAAGATTGATGAGATTTGGAGACATCACAGTTCATAGCGACCAGAGCCACGACTTAAAACTGGACGACACCAACTCATTTGTATCCGGACCCAAAATTGAGAAAAAGGCTGTAAATTTTCAGGTCAAAGGAACTTGATCAGGCAAAATGTGAAATGAGCTGCCCGAGCAAATTGGTGTCGTCGCTGTACAACGTCTTCATTTGCATTCTTCCCACTGGCAGAACTTTTTTGGAAGGGTGGATGTGTTCCCGCTCCGCATCGTATCTTTGACCGTTTTCCGTTTCTACCGGCGTCCGGGAGGCTGCAGCTTCCCGTCCCTCTGTCCAAGCTGCTTTACTCACACACACTGCTGTCGTTAAACACTTTTATATTTTGACGTAACTGAATCAAACTGAGCATAAATCAAAATGTTACATATTTTTTAAGATTGGCTTTGACTTAATTTGTAGGATGATTAAAAAAAAAACAAAAAAAAAAAAAAACACAACATCACCCAGTTTCAATTCAAGACAAAATGTGAAAAAGCTGCTTTTTCCTTTATAAGGCAGCCATAATAGAGGTCGAATTTAATGCAACTGTTAAAATTACAGGATTGTTTTTTTTGGTCTGATGTTATATAATGCACAATATTATTACATATTTATCCAAATACAGTGTGACTCCCACATTTTGTAATAACCACCACAATATGCCATAATTTATTATAAAATGCATGGGAATTTATTACATATTGCACTGAGGCAGTTTATTATAAAATGCAGCAGATTATTACAAAATGCGGCAGTTTGTTACATAATGAAGTGAAAATTTATTACATTTTGATGATTTTTTTTTTCCTTGTGTTGGTTTCCACATGTGAAATCTCAGTGCACCAGGCAGAAAAAAGGTACATCTTAAAACACGTGTGAGAAAAGGATTCGGATGATGTTAACAAGTTTATGTACAGCCGTGGTACGAAGAAATGAACCAGAAAAACCTCGTGGAGTCGGGTGAGGAGTGAAGTATCGGCCTCGAAATGCTCCCAAACACCACCTCCATCCAAACCGGAGCTCGACGCTAGCGTCAAATGATTCATGTGCAAATGAAGCGAAGTCTGATCCGACTTATTTTAAAGCTGAGGTCATAGGGTGCTGCGCTTGCGCCAACTTTATTTATGCACAGGTTATGGCTTTTCTCTGCAAATGTGCATTATTTAATCTCGGAAAGTCTCGATTTATTGACACTGCAGAGAGCTGATACAGTGCCGGGCTGGGTATCGTGTGGTGGTTGTTGGTTTATTCAATTCTAACCAACAATAAACGCAAAATGAACTTATTATAATCATCCACAGAAAAATGTGAATATTGTTTCACAGTCCTGCGTCCGTGTCATCATCTTAATAGCTGGTGTTGCCCAATGGCTTGACAATGTCTGAACCAATTTACCTAAAACTGGCCCACTTTAGTATCTCCATCGTATCAACTTCTGGAATCAGTGGCAACTAAATTCACGATTGTTTGACAGCGTCTGAATCTACACTCACTGTCCACTTTATTAGGTACGCCTTGCCAGTACCGGGTTGGACCCGTTGTCCTTCAGAACTGCTTTAGGTCTTGGTGTCAGTGATTCAACGAGGTGCTGAAACATTGCTCACAGATTTTGGTCCATGTTGACATGATAAAAATCACACAGTTGCTGCAGATTTGTCGCCGCGACCTCCCGCTCCACCGCATCCCAACGGTGCTCTACCGGATTGGGACGTGGTGACTGTGGAGGCAACTGGAGGACAGTGAACTCATCGTCACGCTCAACAAACCAGTTTGAGCTGATTTGAGCTCTGCGACATGGAGACACTGTGGTTGCAAAGGGACGGACACGGTCAGCAACAGAACTCAGGTAGGCTGCGGTGTTTAAACCATGCTCGGATGGTACTAACGGGCCCAACGTCTGTCAAGAGAATATTACACTACCACCAGCCTGACCCATTGATACAAGGCAGGACGGATCCACGCTTTCAGGGTGTTTTGGCTAAATTCTGACCCTACCACCTGAACGTGGCAGCAGCAATCTGGACTAATCAGACCGGGCAATAATGTTCCCGATCTTCTATTGCCCAGTTTTGTTGAGTCTGTTTGAATTGTAGCCTCAGTGGCCCTCGGTGTGGTCTTCTGCTGCTGCTGTAGCCCGTCTGCTTCACGATTTGACGTGCTGTGCGCTCAGAGATGGTATTGTGCATAGCTTGGTTTTAAGCGGTTGTTCGGGTTACATAAACCACCTCCGAGACGGACGAGACACTGCAGGTTTCTCTTCCACCCACTCGCTACAGCAGGTGTTTTCACTGAGGAGCAATCAGTGAGAAGGAATTCAGTGAAATCACCTGGTGAAGGGACTGGTTAGGAAAAAAAAGTAAGGTGTCTCTGCCTTTTGTGGAAATACTTGAATGGCCCTGCTGGAGAACTTTATTTTACTTTTAGTCATTTATGGAGTTAGTGTAACCTCTGGACCACAACTACAGTTGAGCCTCTGTCTGGGAGAAAAGGCCATGACCTGTGTCAGACATCAGAGGCGAGTGGGGTTCGGTCGTACAGACCTGTCAATCAAAGCCTAGCACCGCAGAGATTTGACAGAATATTTGCTGCACTGTGTTACTCATGGAACAAAAACGTAAAGATGGACCAAATCACTATTAGGGGGTCCAAATAAAATGTTCAAGACCGTGATGACTCAAAAGAAGTACAGTGTAACTCTGTGGAAGCTAAATGGACGTCGCCACCAGTGGCTGCCCGTGGTATTACAACTTGTGCATCAGAATCAATGCACAACCCTAGTCCAGGACCACTGTGTTGAAGTAGAAGAATGTTCCCAATGTATTCCAGATTACAGTTATCAACAAAAAAGAAACAAAGTGCCCCCATGTTGGTAAGCACTGTGTAGAAAAATGCCTGTTTGTCATGTTAGTGTAATTTTCATAGCGATGCTCAGATACTCTAACGATAACCCAGCCCTTAAACTACTTCACTGACTTTTTAAAACTCTACAAGTTCATCTAATCAGCTAAACGCATTTCCCAAATATTCATAATTTTGGGATGAAAGCAGCACACTGTTGGATTTCAAGTCCATACATGATACAAGTCTGTGCTTATAAACAGTTTTTGCACCTTCCTGTTTAGTTTGAGAAGTAATGCTAATTGCATAGAATAGCCCTGAGTTACTCCATATGTAAAGGGCTATTATTTGATAAATGCACTCCAGGAACAGTGCCGTACAATAATTATTCTATTTATATGATAACTTTGCTCTCTGTATGACCAATAATGCCAAATGCATGGTATTTGGATCATATTTTGACACTTCATATAATCAGTCTAGACGAGTGTTTCCTAAAACTTTCACCTCACAAACATCCAAGTGATAAATGTTACAAAATTCAACTGAAACTGAGGGACACTGTCAGGATTGTGTTAGAAATTAATTTAGGTAGGAAATAGTTTTTAAGTGAAGTAAATGTGTACGGAGTTGCCTGATGATTTTAATTTTTAATTTTGATTAAGTTTTAATTTAAATTTCCAGCTTCAGTTGATTTGTTTTATTACTCCACAGAGCTGCTGAGAATGATCCTCGCCTGCAGTGATTCCCAAACGTTTGTGACTCAAGATCTGAAAATGAAATCTTTGACGGTATTTATAAGATTACACGAAGAACTAAATGAATGAAATAAATAAAATAATGAAAAAAATGAGCACACGAATCAAGAAAATGGACAAGATTGATGAATAAATGAACAAAATAATAAACAAAAATGAACAAAAAATGAAAAATAATCGAGAACATGGACATAAAAAATAAATGAATTTTAAAAAATGAACAAATGTTAATGCAACAATAAATAATTGATAAAAACAAGTAAGGACCAAAAACATGTAAGTTAAGAAGAAAATGAACAGATGGACCAAATAATGAAAAATGAACAAAAATGAAAAATGAATGCAAAAAATTAAACAAGAATTAACAAAATAATAAAGAAAATACACAAAAACTGCATAAAATAATCAAGAACATCAACACAAATGGACAAAATAATAAAAAATGAGCAGAGATGAAGAAAAAAACAAAATTAACAGAGTAATTTACAGGTAAAAAAAAATACAAAATTAGCAATAATGAAGGAAAAAAAAAAATCAACGCAATACTAAATAAAGCAAAAACAATTAAACAAAATAATCCATACAATAAACAAGAATTTGCAAAAATACGCAAAAACAATAAAGAAAATGAACAAAATAACACAATGAACAAAAAAAGAATAATATTAAGAACATGGACAAAAATGTATAAAAAAAATTAAAATAATACATACAATACACAAAAACGGAAAAAATACAGAAAATAAGGAAAACCTAATAAAATAATCGAAAAATGAACTAAATAATGAAGTAAAAGAAAAAAAACACAAAATGAATGACAAATGATCAAAATGAACACAAAAATGAACAAAAAAGGAACAAATTTAAAGGTTTCGGATCCCAGTCGTATGTTTGGGAAAAGCAGACTGAGAACTTACAATGGTTCCAAATGAACCGACGTGATCCTGCAAATCCACGTCGTTTTTAAAGCGTCACAAATTCATAAATGTCAGCGTTACTGCATCCTGCCTGCACGTCGGTGAGTATGTTCACATGCTTTAAACATTCTGCTTTATGCCTTTATGACCAGTGAACGTTACCATTCCGCTGATTGCGTCGAGCAATGCACCCTTTAAATTAAAAATAGGGCTTTTAGAAATGTTCGCCCTCTCTTTCACTCCCTCAGCCTTTCAACATTTGCTGAAACCCCACGACGGCGACGTGTGAACCTTTGTCTCCACTCCAGCTGCCTGTAAACAGGAACAAATGTGCTGTATACATGTCCCTCACAAAGAACCCTCACAAAACCGGAATAATGTCAGCGTATTTTGGGTCTTAATCAGAAAATGGCCCGTTTTTACATGGATGCAGTCATATTCAGCCTTGTGACGAGGCTTTTGCAAATGACATACTTTGTGAATCTAGCAGCGTCAAATTCAGATTTCCAGGTCTAACATGGCAGGATAATTGCTTGAAAAGCGATGTTAAAACCCGATCCAATCAAAATTACACGTAAAAGTCCCAAAATCCTGCAGCTGCGAGATCATTATTTTTTCTTTCTATCAAAAGGTGCAAATTTAGTGACAGCTACCTTATTGTCAGTAACTTTTCATCTTTAAAATAGAAAAGGTGTTTCTGAGCTGGTAGTAGTGTAGAGTAGAGGTGACTTTACAAAACGTTGCGGTGTAAACAAACCTTTCACATTCATTGGTTCGATTCAGCTGTTTGTAGTGTTACTCCTTTTATTAAAAATACCTGTCAGTTATTTGCCTTTGAGTGATCATTATTATTATTATTAATATTATTATTATTATTATTAATATTATTATTATTATTATTATTATTATTATTATTATTATTACAATGCCATGTTTGCTGGATTTAAAAAAGACGATTGTTTGAAACCAAAAAGCGATGCTGATGTGTATAAATTGCATCTAAAGCACTGATTGTATTAAGCCTTGGTTATGGGAGCAGAAGTGGTGTTGAGATCTAAGGCAAAAGAAGGACTGACATGGGGGGGGAGGGTTACGACAGCAACTTCATCCCCAGCCCAACATTTGGTATCAAGCATGTCCAAAAAGGGTGAGGGGGAAAAAAATAAAATAAAATCAAACAAACATTTACAGTGTGCAAAAAACACGAAAAGGAGCAACACTGGGCGAATACTTCACTCCTGTAGACAGGTGAGTGTTCGGATGGTGTCTTGAGTTTGAACGTGGTAAACTGTACAGGGTCCTGAAGCTGCAGGGGGCGGGGCCAGAAGGGGAGTAGGCGGGGCTCTGCCGGGCTGCCCTCACTACCTGTGGACCGGTAGGTGCAGCCCGTTGAGGGGGTTGAGCGGATGAGGGAGGGGCGGGTGCAGCTCCAGCTGGGCCAGCAGGGAGAAGTGGTCCGAGGGGATGTGGGGGTGGGGGCAGCCCGTGATGTTGTTGTCGACGAGCCACTGGCTGTCCAGCGGTCCCAGCAGCCCCAGGACACTCATGTGGGTCTTGGAAAAGAAGATGTAGTCGATCACGCCCTGCGGGGGGGAGGAAGCAGCAAGTCTGTTGTCAGATACGTGTCAGTAACAGCTTCTGAAACACACATCCTATTTTATTTATTTATTTATTTCACATTTACAAGGCGGAGGGAACGAACGAGGCTGCAGTTCAGTGAGACCAGCTTCGGATTAATTAATTTGAATGGTTGATTTGATTAAAAATTTTAACACATCCGCAACGCACAGCTGACAACATGCAGTACCACCAGAAATTGTGGGGGCGCTCTAGCGCAGTACAGCTCATGTGGCGGAAGAACAGAAGAGGAAAAAGAACAAAACGCTCCATAAACACTGAAAGATTAACAGAAATAGCTCAACTTTTTGAGGACAGTCTGTGCCATAGACTGTAGATTAGTGTTATCTTGGAAGACATGTTGGAGCCATAAACAGGATGCAGCCATATCTGGACGAATGGCAGCGAATTTAAAAATAGTATAAAAGATTTCCACAGACAACATATTCTTAATACTTCTGACTTATTTTTGATTAAGACATTTATCAAATATTAACACTAATTGGACAGTTTAAGTACGCCCCACCGGAGCGTAGGGAAAGCTAACTAACCGTTAGCCTACCGACGCTAAAACTTCACAAAGCAGTGTTAAACAAAATCATATTATGGTGTTGTTAGTGTGAACACTTACCCACAACTGCAGTTGAGTGAATCTCAGGTAAAACTGTGCCCGTATTGAATAAATACAAGATACAAAAGGTCCGACTCAGTCCGACCCCACCGGAAGACTAGTTACCATAGCGACATGTAATCAAATCCCAGCACAGCAGTCATTTGTCATATTATTTGCCGTAATATCTTAATTACAGAGCAAAAAGTTAAAGATGATCCAGATCACTTATTAGAGGCTTCAGTAAGTCGACCTCTGACACAATCACCAGGTGGTTTGTAAAAAACAACAGTAACCACTGTTTAGTTTATATAAACACATGTAAAGTGTACATATCACCTTCTGTCATGAGTGTTTTGTTCCCCCAAAATGAAAAACAATGAATGGGTATTAATTGTGATTAGTTGAAATTAATCCACAGTGACCCTGTAATGAATCAGATTAAAAATTTTAATTGTCTGACAGCCCTAATTTGAGATATGTTTTTTTCTGTTTTCTTGAGCTGTACTTTTTTTTTTAGTTAAAACCTATTTAAATGTTTTAATTTATATCTGATGGCTTTAAAATTTATACGTTATTTCAGTTATTCTGAAATAACTGGAAAAAAATGGTCAAAGGTCAAATTTGCTGTAACCTCATGCCTGTCCAGTCTTTGAATGTCATAAAATCCTGAGTGACAGTATTTGTTGTTGTAAAATTGAATGTATTATGAACTATTTATTATGTGACTCGTTCTTACTTGTACAAATTATAATATAACATCACCACGATCTTGTCCTTTTGACCTGCTAAATTTTACTGGTTCTTGAGACCAAGAGAAAGTTTGCGGAAAATATGATGAAATTCCATCTTGATGAGAGATGCTATGTTAAAAAAAAAAAAAAATGGACAGACACGAGACCACAGTGACCGTGACCTTTGGCCACAAAAATCAGTACACTTCATCCTTGCCTCCTTGCTCTTGTGCAAAATTTTGTGCCTCAAAGCTGTGACACTAATTCTTAACACTTAACAAAAACTTTGTCAAAATTTTTGACAGTTACTTCATTTCACCTCCGGTCGTTTCTGAACCAAACTAAATTTCCAGGTCTCAAATGGTCCCCAGACAAAAAGGAGACAGACCCTGAACTGACCCAAAGACGTGGTCTCAGTCATGGTTTGGTTTATTTACAGTGTGAAAACACTTCAGGCTTGAGGACTAACAGTTCAGACTACAGGGCTAATTACAGGAGGTTATTTGAGGCCATCAACGTCAAATCCAAAAGAAAGAAGATGAACGAAAATGAGGCGGATCAACCAAGGGGCAACGACCGGGCTGTTCAGTGAGGTCAACGTGGAAGTAACTTCAAGTTGTAATACCACCGTTTGGCCACTGGGGAACCGAGGGTCCAGGTCCAAGAAGCTTTTTCCCATTTGATTCTATCTGAAAATACTAAGACAATACACTTTTTTCATGGCTCATCATGGTCTCAAACGTTTTATTTGGATCTTCTAATAAGTAACGTGATGATCCATCTTTAACTTTTTTGCTCTGTTATTAAGATATTACTGCAAATAATTCAACAAATCACTTCTGTGTTGGGGTTTGATTGACATGTCGCTATAGTAAAACTCACTAGTTAAGTCAGACCTTCATATGTTCCATTTATTCAATATGTTCATACAGTAGTTATACATGACATACACTCGGCTGCAGCTGTGGGTAAGTGTTTACACTAACAACACTGTAACATGACTTTGTTTGACACTGTGTGGTGAAGTTTTACTGTATCAGTAAACTAGCAGCTAACATTAGCTTCCCACGAATCCCCTGGCATGAACGCTTCACAAGCCCCACTGCCGTTCGTCCAAATATGGTTACATCCTGTTTTTGGCTCCAACATGCCATCCAGGAACTGACAACCTGATTGGCCTCAAAACGACCCTTCAGAAACTAATGGATGACGTCACGGTCACTGTGTCCATTTATATATATACAGACTATGGAATCAACAAAAACAATATCGACATCACATGCAGCCCGTCTTAGTCTGTAGTTAACCTGTATTTCTCCACGGCCAAAACCTCTGTGTGAAAGCAAATTAAACCAGACTAAATGTCTGCAGACTAAAATAACACTTTCTCAAACTAGTTATTAAAACTAAAACCTGTTTCAATTAACAAAAGTCATTTTGTGAACTGAAATAAAAGTAAAGCACTGAAACTAAATACAAACCAATAAGCAGATGTACATGTGCAGGTAAAAACCATGTTCTACAAGAATCATCGGGTTTTGTACAATATGGGACCATTAATGACCAATTTTAATAATCAGATTTGACGTCATGCATTATTTTTGCCCTGCCTTTTTCAGCTTTGTTAAATGAAAAATTTCCCCATAAAACCTGAAAAACTCACCCTAACAATAAACTAAAGATAAACTCCTGTAACAATTTTTTTTCCCAACAGTGAGTAATGCTGATGTCACTGACTGATGAATGCATTAGTTGCTAAACAAATGAAAACTTCACATAAAACTGTTTTTGAGTTGATTCTCAAAATCTGCAGAGACCATGATGCAGATTATTAGACCATGAACTAAACATTAGTCATGGTTTTGAACACACCGCTCATCCTGAAGAGCCTGTTTGTACCTTGAAGTCGTACGTGTAGTTGGTGTAAGGCATCAGATTGCTGTCGTAGGCGCTTTTCAGCTGGAAGCTGTGAGTGATGCTTCCATCCGAGTTGCCGTTCTTGCCGTTGCAGCTGAAGTTGGTCAGACATTCATTGTAGCGCAGCTCCTTAAAGTCCTTGTGGTTTTCGGCCACGCCTCCATTACTCAGGTATTCCACCACACCTGCAGCGACATTAACAAAGAACATCCTGTATGAATAATACAAAAGGGAATCTGCAACCAGTATCGATGTTCAGTAAACGGGACAAAATTGATCAAAGAAAAATGATCAGTTTCCCCAGAGAAAACAACAATATTAAATAATGAGAGTAAGAAAATTTAAAATTATTGTTCTTAAAGGTTTATTTTCCCCTTTCATAATACTACACTGATCAGCAGTAATTTTATGACCACTGACTAGTGACGTGGTCATAATATCGTTCCAAAGGCTGCTGTCAGCGGGTGGTTGTATGAGGCAGCAAGTGAAGTTGTTGCACTGAAAGCAGCAAATTGTCCAAATGAAGTAAGAATCTGAACAACTTTGACAAGAACCAAATTGTGATGGTAACGACTGGGTCACTGCATCCCTGCTGTGCGTATCATAGAAACAGGTTATATTCATAAAGGTCCAAGTTCACAACTTACAGGATTTGAAGTATGTGTCACACTAATGTCTAATGAGTGATGTACTGCCAGTTATTCCAGCAGCTTTCAGAGGTTCTGGTAGAGCGTATGTCTTGGGTTAGAGCTCCTCTGGCATCAAAAGGTGGAACCTACACAACATTATGTTTTGTTCTGTTAGATTCTCTACTGGATTGAGATCCAGGTGTCCTTCTGTGCTCATAGGGTTCTGTCCACTGCAGGACCAGTACCACCAAGCAACATCCACAGTGTTGGAGATGCTTTGACCCAGTTGTCTTGACATCACATTGTGGTCCTTGTCTAGGTTGCCTGCTATGCTGCCCAGCTTTTTTTTTTCCAAATACATCAACTTCAAGGAGTAAATGTTCACCTTGCAGCCTCATACATCCTACCCACTCACAGGTGCAATTGGAATAAGATAATTACATTATTACCACGACGCCTGTTAGTGCTCATAATGTTGTGACTGGTCAGTATACATGGCTTGTCATATTATCTTGGACAGGTAAATAAGCTATTCTGAAGAGATGTACACAGGGCAGTGAATGTTTCTTAAAGAAAATGTGTAGAACAGCCACACTCTTCCATAAAAATACTTTATTTGTGTAAATCTGAAACCAGTGTGACACATATTTAATTCCCCAGCAGCTTTTTGTGATTTCCAGAAAATGAAAGTGTCGGTTTCATTTTGAATGCGTAAAGATTTCCAGTGTGCAGCAACAAAACGTCAGACGTGGGGCAGTCATACCGGAGTCGGGCAGTGAGTTGAGGTCAGCACACAGGACGATGGGGATGGAGGACGGGTCGGAGGTGGGCGAGCCGGTGGCCACGGAACCCGAGGCCCTCTCAGCGATGCTCTTCAGCTCCGACAGGAACATCATGGTCTGGATCAGCTTCACATCGGAGTACTCGGGATCCCAGTGCATGTGGGCATTGGCTACCAGGATCAGCTGCCTCTCCTGCAGCGGCTTCATGCCTGGAAGTAAAAAAAAAAAAAAAACATACATAAAATTCACAAAACAAGGTCATATTTTCTTAATTCATACAGAATGAAAACACTGACAGCAAGCGACAACAGGTGCATCACTAAATACATAATTCAACTCAAAAACTACTCATAAACTTTGACTAAAATTTGAATTTGGCTACATCTCATCCAACTTGGAAGTGATTTACTTTTGGAAAGAATCCAGATCATATTCTCGATTGATTGATATCTTTTATTTCAAACATGGCAGAAAACAGAATCGAATACAGACAATAAAAACAAGAAAAGCAAGTAGAAAATAAGACTCGAACAGAAGTTGCATCTCTCACCATTTGGCATGCTCGAAAAGGAGTAGGAAGAAGCAAAAACCTATTTAATCCTATTCACGTTCCATAAATGTAGTAAAATATATTATGGTACTTCTTAATACTATTTGTACCTGGATTCCATCGTGTGTTATTTTCGTGGTGGCCTGGATCATTTTGACAGTTCACTGGTTCAATGAGCTCTACTGAGTGCATGTTGATTAGCTCTAATTAAAGGGATGTGTAGATAAATGTGAAGCAGTGATGTAAGGGTTCCCAAGATTAGTCCTACCGCCAGAGAACATGTCCTTGTTGACTTCGAGGAGAATGGCCACCCCGATGTTATCTTTGGTCATCACTCTGTTCAGCATGACCTCTGATCCCTCCGAGTTGGCCATGGCCACCTGGTTAAACTCCACAGTGTGTTTCTGGACCAACGTGAACCTGCACAAACATTTCATCAACAGTTTCAATTCATTCACACACACTTCACCCTGTCCGAATCGTCACTTACAGCCATTTCAGACAAGTTACATTACTTCTTGATGATCAAATCTGAAGTTTTCAAAGGTAAAAATCTCAGGCTTTGTATTTATAAGATTTAATCCTTATCAGCACATGCAAATACAAAGGGATCAGGCCTGAGGTTTCATCAAATCACAGATCAAATTTACAGAGGATGCATATTCATTTATAGCTATTTCACTTGTCATGTCAACACCATTTGAAGCAAGCAAATACTTTTTCCTTGCAACACTAAAAATTTGAGCAGTGCTTGTTATCCAGTAGAACTACACAATTAGACAACAGCTCTGATGAGGGAGTTTCATCCTCACTGTGCAATAGCAAAGGAATGTGTGTCCGTTGAGCCCACAACAGTGCAGTTTGATGACCCTCTCAAACATGTCTTGCATCCTCTGGGTCTATGCCATCGCTGGAGAGTCCAACCTGCTTGGAGTTAAGAAGTGAATAGATCAACCATGTCCCCTGCAGGTCAGGTACTCTGACCAGTTCCCTGGTTTTGCTCGGAGGGCTGACAGAGTGGATGAAGTGGGACGCTGGAGGTACAGTAGTTCAAGCTTGGGGTGGACATATCACTGCCTCAATGGGGTCCGTCTATTCTGACCGGTCCTTGTCTTGCCCCTCTGGGCACCCCGTGTACCCAACAATCCTCATCAGAAAAAAGGTTCAAATGGGTCTGGGTGTGTTACTAATACCAAATTTAAAAACAAGAGCCTCGGGGTTCACGAGCGTCACAATGTAACGAGATGTGAGCCACATGTGACAACGCAGCACAGGAGCTCTATGCACTCCAGCCTGTAGCTGCAATGTACGGACTGCGCCAAGACGGAGATGATTTTGAAGCTAAATGAAGCCCTAAATTATGTTGTTTGAGCTGTAAACGGTATACCGGTAATATGATTCAGATTGAAACAGTTGAGAACACAGATAAAAATGGACAAATATGAAAAAATATGGAAAATGCATTGTCTAGGTCAGGGCTTAGCAACTTTTACAAAATATAGAGCCATTTTTGAACCAAAAAATGGTCAAGAGCTGAAGAATGATTTGTTTGTCAACATGAATCTGAAATAACGTATAAAAATACCACAGAGACACCACAACACAAGCTGTACAAGTACTACCGTCATTTCCGCACTATTAGGCGCACCTAAACGCCGTCAATTTTGTCCAAATATGACACTGCGCCTTATAGTCCGGTGCGCCTTATATATGGACTAATT
>JAQQAE010007871.1:0-15573 GCA_029823295.1 Pseudamia nigra | reverse complement strand
GATTAATTGGTTTTACATGTATTTTTATGGAAAAAGTCGCATCAGATAACAACTGATTCGGATAAAGGCCGTGACGCTGGAACGGATTATCGTCGTTATCTGAGGCACCACTGTATATGTGTGTGTGTCCTCGTCTCCGTCTCGACCACTCCCCTTCCCCAACCCCTTACCCTAACCCGGGGGTGTGCAATCTGCGGCTTTAGGGCGACATGTGGCCCTTCAGCCCAAGATGAATAAAAATGAAGGAAAAACTAATACCAATGTATAAATTGAACAAAATAATCAACAAAATCAACAAAAACCTATAAAAGAAAATAAAAATCTTACAAGATTAAGACAAACTTGAGTAAAATCAGAAAAATTAACCAAAAAGAAATGGCTACAATAGTAAATCAACTGAATTAAAAAAAAAAAAAAACAATCAGGTAAATGAACATTTTCAATTCCAATTCAATTTTATTTGTATCGTCCAATCATAATCAACGATTATCTCTAGATGCTTCATAATTCAAGGCCAAGACCTCATGACTATACAGAGAGTAAACCCAACAGAACCACCGAGAGAAGACGAGGACGACAGGGAGGAAAAACCTCCAGCAGAAGCAGCGGCTCAGGGTAGGCGGCCATCTGCCTCGACCGGCTGGGGTTAGTGGACAGAGGAGAGACAAAAGAAAAGAGTAGAGATAGAACAACAACACAGACACTGGACTGATTCACAAACAGAAGCAACATCAACAGAAAATCAACAAGAATAAACAAAAATGATAAAGAGGGAAATGAACTGAAATGTACAAAATGTGAGGACGTAGGGACGACCCTTGTTCCTGCTTATGTCTGGTCTCCTTTGTTCCATTTATCGTTTGGTTTTAGTCTCCGCTGTCTCAAAATGCTTGGAAACCAATAGCTTTACAGCTGCTTTACAGACATGACTGAATATTCCATAAACAGCCCTGTTGAGGTGAAGCGCATATGAAAAAAACATCTTTAGCCATTTGTGACATTTTGCTTTTATGTCAAAATCAAATTGGATCAGCTGATGATGAACTGACTGGACACAGTTTTTCTCTCTAATACCTTCTTGAAAAGGTCAGCCTCGCTGTATTCACAAATATCCAAGCACATTTTGGTAATGAAAAGTATGCAGCGAGTCAGGCACCGGGTCACACACGTAAAAGAGCACAAGTAAATAGTGTGAGGGAATTCAGAGGATGAGAACGACTGACGACTGACTAACTGCAGGTTTGTGAAAAAAGGTAAAAAGGCAAGAAAGAGACACAAAAAAGAGCAGAATCCTGTGGTTTCTCTGGAATGAGGCAACATGGTCCAACTTTTCTTCATCACAACATGGAGCCTGGAGTCAGAATCTAAAGCACAGAGGTGACCTGACATTATAGTGGAACCTCGGGTAACAAACACTTCTGCTAATCAAATTTTTGGGTTACGAAGAGGAAATCAGCCAAAATATTGTTCTGTTTAGCAAAAAAAAAAAAAAATCATGTTACAAAAGAAATATACCCGGAAGTAACCTATTGTGTACCTGGATGTGAGTGTGCTGTTCCTGGAAGTGAGACCCAAACTAGTAGCAAGCTAGCTAGCTAATACCAGAAGCTACCAAGCTAGCAACCTGCTAACAACAATAGCTTTAGACAACATAATAAACAAAAGCCTACAAAGCGTGTTCAGCCCACGAGACACGTGCAACACACAAGCTAAACCAGAGTTACTCGAGCAGCGATAACACAAAATCAGCTCAATCACAGGCTCATGCACCTAAACTACGGCCCACAGCATGTGCTAATACCAGAAGCTACTAAGCTAGCAACCCGCTAACAACAGTAGCCTCCGCCGACATCTGTAAACACAGACTAGCGCACGTGTGCGGGATCCAGTGTCCACTGACATTTATCACTGCCGAGTCATAAGTCAAAGTAAGAAGACATTCTAAGTTATTTTTAGAACGAATTTCATTCATTCTATTTTAGATAATAAACATAGCTTCCTTTTCAAATAATAGTAATAATGAATAAATGTGCACGTGTGGGTGTGTTTACATATAGTATATGAGAGTTTTCATGGGTCTTGGAACGGATTAATTGGATTTACATGTATCCGATGGGAAAACACGTCACGACCAACAAATTTGTCGCTCAACAAACGTGATACCGAAACAGATTAAATTCGTTACTCGAGGCTCCACTGTACACGTCCAGAAGATACTGAAAGGTTTAATGTTTCCATTCTATTCTGTTCTATCTGCCATGTTGTTTTTTCAGTCACTCACAGACTTGTCGATCTGTTGCTGAGACAAATGTAGGAAGACACTGACAAACACTGAGGAGACGGTGCAGCTCAGAACACAGATGACTGACAAGCCTTTTCTGGATGCTGTGCAGACTTAAACACTACAACACCAGACGGCCGCGGACACACTCACTGCTTTTGAATCTGAAACAACATAGAAACACTTCCAAGGCCGGCGAAGGTCCAAATGACTCTGTCAGTAGCAGGTGTCATTCAGCGCTGAGGCGGCTGACTGTGATCTACTGTGTCTGAGGTGAGGCCAGAGTCAGTCATGTTCACCAGGAAGTCCAGAACGACAAAAGAAGCGAGCTTTAACGAGACACTTTTGTGTTTTTAGGGGATGGAGACGGGAATCTGAGGTACAATCTCCAGCTTCACCTTCAGATGTCACTAAGTATCAACCCAATAGAGCTCAAATAAATTAAATGTCTACATGTTCAAAGGGAAATTCAATCATTCTTTTAGCTCAACATAACATGAACATCAGTAATCTGAACATTGTGATGCAGTGGAGACGAAGGATGTTCTGTAACATTCATGTTGTTCCTCTAGTTCATTAGAATGACGTTCAGAAGACAAATCCATGATGTCCTCCAGCGTATTTAAAGTCCAATCCAACTTCTTTCAAATCACTCAACCAGCTTTAAAACCCAGACCCCAGCCCTGCACTTTTTTTGGGTTAGTTTTTATGTCTCCTCTGTGTGCAGGACACCTCCCCTGGCTTCAATAATCAGCCATAACCTGACTCCAATCATAAACCATGCCTGTCTCCAATCAAGCTACTGCTGCAGCTTAAACCCAGTTTGTTAAGTTTTTTTGTGTCAGCTGATGCGGATCCTGCCCCTGTTCACACCACCTGCAGTCCACCAGCCTGTTGGACCGGTCCTTGTTCATCTCCATTCCGTGTCAGCTACACCTCCAAGCTCAGCCATTGTGGTTTTTGCATAACTCAAAAATAAATCTGCAGTTTGTTAGTTGATGCTCTGCAGGACAAATAGCTGACTGTCTTTTTCTACAGATTGTACAGTAGTGTTCAAAATAATCAGTCCAACATGTCTAACCAGATCAATCACTATTTTTGGTATAAATCATATTATTAACCCAACATTCATGATATACATGACATGCTCCTGAGTCTGTGTAACTGAATAATTAAGTGAAAGGGTAATGTTCAAAATAATAGCAGTGTGGATTCAATCCATGAGGTTATTCATTATGTGAACAAACAGGAGTCGTTCAGGTGGCTCTTATTTAAGGATGAAGCAGCACATGTACATGTAACTCTCTCTGAAAACCTGAGAAAGATGGTTCATGTCAGACATTGTTCAGAAGAACAGTGTGCTTTAATTGAGATGTTGATTGGAGAGGAAAACGTATAAAGAAGTGCAGTAAATGATCTGCGATGCTTTCAAATGGACAGAAAACCAGAGAGACATGGAAGAAAATGGAAGACGACCATTCAAATGGATCAAACGATATCCAGAATGACAAAGACTCAGCCAATGATCAGCTCCAGGGATGATGATGATGATGATGATGATGTGATCTTCAGAGATGGTCTGAATTTACCTGTGAGGACTGTGACAATTAGGAGACGAATCTATCGACAAGAAGCCCCCGCAAAGTCCCACTGTTAAAAATAAGACATGTGCTGAAGAGGAGACAGTTTGTCAAAGAACATATCGACTGGTATAAAGACAAATGGAGAAACATTTTGTGGACTGATGAAAGTCATATTGTTCTTTGTGGGTCCAAGGGTCACAGACAGTTTGTCAGACGACCCCAAACCCTGAATTCAAGCCACGGTCCACTCTGAAGACCGTAAAGCATGGTGGTGGCGGCATCATGATATGGGGCTGTTTCTCTTACTACAGTGTTGGGCCAATTTATTACATACAAGGGATCATGGATCAGTTTGCTTCTATCAAAATAGTTGAAGAGGTCATGGTGCCTTATGCTGAAGAGGAAATGCCCTTGAAATGGTTGTTTCAACAAGACAATGACCCCAAACACACCAGTAAGCAGCAGCATCTTGGTTCCAGACCAACAAAATTCAGGTTATGGGGTGTCCAGCCCAATCCCCGGACCTTCATCCAATAGAAAACTTGTGGGGTGACGTCATCATAAATGCTATTTCTGAGGCAAAACCAAGAAATGCAGAGGAATTGTGGAAAGTTGTCAAATCATCCTGGGCTGGAAAAACCTGTTTCCAGGTGCCAGACGTTTGTCGACTCCATGCAGCACAGATGTGAAGCAGTTCTCAAGAACAGTGGTTATACAACTAAATATTACTTTAGTGAGTCACAGGAATGATAAATCTTAACTTTTTTTCATTTTATTGAGTAAATATTTGAGTTTGTAATGAAAAATGCAGGCACTGCTATTTTTTGAACAATATCATTTTTTTTTATTTTCTGTGAAGTAATTAAAATATTGATACTTTTTTCTTCATGTTTTGATGTAAAATATAATGTGCAGTGTTCCCAATGATTGAAAATAAACAATATTATAAGGATTTTGCACTTTAGTCACGTTTTAAAAAAACACTGCTATTATTTTGAACACGACTCTATCTGTGTTCAAACACCAGTCCGTCTTGTCCAGACTCAGGTCTGGATAGTTCTCGTCGGTACCACTTCGGCAGTGGTGACTGGCTGAAGAGGGTGCTTAGATCTTCAAAAGCCCAGGAACATTTCCTTGGGCTTGGTGGTCTTTGACTCCAGTGACAGAATGCTTTGGTCAGATGTTTGTACGCCCTTCCTATCCGTAACTGATACTCAACACAATAGCGGTGTAATCAGAGTATTTCAGCATGCGGTAGAACTAGTGGTATATGAAGGCTGTATGTAATCTGAACAGGGGAGAGAAACGGTACCCTGTGGAGCCCCAGTGCTGTCTCATTACATTCTGAGAGACATATTTCTCCAGTTGTCTAGGAAACAAAAGACGTGTCCACCCCCATGGAGGGTTGGGCTTATGGTGACTTCTAGAAGTATGTGGAATTTGCAATTTGACAGTTCAACCCAAACACCCCCTAAAGTCAGACTGAACTCTTCAATCTCTCTCTGGCTGCTACTCACACTGATTGAGTGAACACAGTTGATTTGTGTTGTCCTTGTTTCACATTATGTCCATCACATAGTCCTGGTTTTAACCCATTGGCATGTTGCTACACTGCAGTGGTCGGTGCCAGTGCCTCAGAGCAGGACGGCCCAGCACCTTCTGTGGACATGTTGGCATGTCATCCTCATGTGCGTGTGTTTTCTCCAGTTTCCTCTGACAACCAAAAGCATGCACTAAGGGTTAGGTCGGTCACTCTAAATCAGCCATAGGTATGAATGTGAGTGTGAGTGGTTGTCTCTAAATGTCAGCCCTGCGGTGAACTAGTGACTCATCAGGGTGTACCCTCGCCTTTGCCATCTGACAGCTGGGATAGACTCCGATGCCATCTCTGACCATTGCAAGGAATAAGGGTAGCATGAGCAATTGTATTTTGCTCATGCTACACTGTATGAAAAAAACACCATGTAGTGTCAGTATCGTGCACATCGAGTCTGTCTATAGTCCATAGTGCACTAGATCTCCTTTGTCGATCCTCCAAACCATTCAGCTTTACATAAGTATCAAAGTTTTTCTGACTTTGCAGCTAGAACGTGATCAGCTCAGAGTTTACATCTCTGACAGTTCCAACCTTAAGGGTTCCAGGTAAATGAAATGCACCATAAGTCCTCGCGTCAATACCAAACTCATCAACTCAAAATACTGTCATAGTAAGAATAATATTTGTACATTTGTGTGCACTATGGTCACATGTCACTGTGCAAAAATGTGATGCTAAAAATGCTCAACAGACTCATCACAGAATTCATGTAAAGCTTCTGATTTCACTTTGACATTCCATGTGTTTGTTTCAATTTCATCAGAACAATGCAGAGAAATCTAAATCCCTGTAACAGGATGACACCCTCCTCGGAACAAAGCACATCTGCAGTAACACATCATACCACATTACTCTGGCATGTTCTTCACTGTAGCAGGTAGTGGAATTGACTCAAACTCCCAAAATGTCACATGAATGAACATAAATCAGCGCTGCCCCCCCACAAACCATTTCATTTGAAGTGTGTTATTTGATGCGAGTGCTGTGTGTAATGTCACACCAAACAGTGATTCATGAGTTGTGTTAACAGCTCTGCGGGGTTCTGGGTCTGCAGAAAAATAAGAAACATGTTACAGTCACTTTGAGAGCGTTGTCAGCAGGATGTCCTCATGGGTAATTGCTGGATTGAAAAGTGATTTGTTGCATCAGAGATAAAAACTAAGTATTGAAGCCAACAGTAAGTCGGTGTGGGATGAAGTCAGCTGTATTTCAGGTTCTTCATCTATGTGATGATGAATGAATGTGTCAGTTTTCTTTAATCCTGATCAGACCAGAGTGTATTGTTTCGCACACATACATATATATATATTGCGCATCATCACCACTGCCACTATTGCACAGTGGTGATGATGATGATGTGGGGAAAGATGGTGACCTTCACCTTCCCCAGGGATTCATCGGTTGGAATCCCTGCCGGTTCCGGGATTCAAGCCAGCGACCCTCTGGTCACAGGCCTGCTTCGATACCCTCTTGGCCACCACTGACCTTTTTTTAATTCTCAAAAAATGTACAGCTTTAGCTAGAACTCTGGTCTAGGCCATCGAGATCTGGAACCATTCCCTGAGAACCCCAGAGATGAGGGGTGTTTACATCTGGTTGCACACGTGGGATGCTGTCCTCAACAAAGTGTCAGACAGGAGGGGGCGGAGTCATCCTCCGCAATCATGAGACCCTTTTTGAGGAAGACAACAGGAAGTTGTCAGAACCTGTCGAGGTAAATAAACTTTATGTGTGTCTACTACTAAGAATTCCAGTCCAAGTATTACCGTTTTAATGATGGTACGATGGAGCTGCTGAAGTGGTCACTAACCACTGGTAAATCGGTTTGGACACTTTGAAGCCATTTCACAGACATACAGGTTTGGGAACGACACAATCATGGAACTGAAGTATGCCTTATTTTAAAAAAAAAACATGAAAAAAAAACACTTGAAAGCCTGAGCTCATCAAGGTTCACTGTGTCTTTATGACCTTCACTGTCAGTTTGACTAGTCTTGCAAGTTTTCAAAATATGAGAAAATCACAAAACATTGTTTGTCAAAGCTCGAGGTGACGTCCTCAAATGAAAGAGACCATTCAGGTAAAGAAGGCAGAAAATATTCATACTGAAGAAAATGCAATGGGAGAATGTAGACTGAAAAACATGGATTTTAACCTCAAACCTCCTCAAATAGATGAATCGATGCTTTATATTTACACCCCTTTTCATGAAATTAACACTGGATAAAGGTGGTGAAAGTCTTGCATCTTTTCTTTTGACTTCACTGCCATTTAAATTCCTGCAGCGATGCACAAAGCTTTAAATACTTTGCATTTAATCCTGACCCTGTTCTGTTTGCCTTTCTGATTAACCACCACAACACATTTCTAAACTGTGTAGAATATGCTTCAGTGCCTTCAATAAGATAGTTGTAAATAATGTCTTTAATATCCACACTGACAACGCGGCCTCCTGGGAAACCCCCGCCGCATTGATTTACTGCACTTCTTTACCACGACTCAGCATGTTCCTGAGCTCTCCATCGATGGGGACACTGCCTGGAACTTGTAAGCGTCGTGAAAACTGATGTCAGAATTACGGTTATGTCCGATCACTACTGTGTCATTGCATTAATGAGAAATCCACAGCCTTCACTGACTGTTTCTCTTCGATGTCACTATTATTCAATGAATCCAACTGCACCGGTCTTTAGATGTTTCCAACCACGACGTATACTGCCCAGACATTTCTGTGTCACAGAAGTAAATCATTGTGTAAAAACCCACTGGTGTCAGTGTAAGGTAATCAAAACCAAAACGCACAACAGCAGGGGTAGTACGGACTAGAATGACTGACCGCTGTAAGTCTCGCTGAGGTAAACGGAGCCATGAAACCGGTCACTGGCTTCTCAGTGACGTCGTTAACCCTCCTCAGTTTACTTAAACAAGTGTATGAAGGAAAAAGAACCAGCACTGGACAGACCCAAGATGTGTACAGCTGCTAAATCTGTGGTTATGTAGTAGTAGAGGTGCTGTCAATCTTTCTCTTTTTTTCTATTTTAACCCCTCCCCTTCCCTCAAGAAGCTCTGTTACGATGCTGTTTTCGTAGGTGTGGTTTTCAGATCAGGGACTTAGATATTCAGAGGATGTGGACGTGGCTTGTAAACTCTCTCTAATCAGCGTAATGAGACACAGCTGTGTGTAATGAAATTGATTTAAGCATCTGTGGGCAAATGTGGGGAGGGGGGATTCAGAACTTTGTTTGACACAGCGGCAGCTTGACAGAGACAGCAGAGCTGAAAGACATGAGCTATTGGTTTGCGGACAGAAGCATCAAACTTTTAAATAGCAGGCTGACGCTATTTCTATATATTCACCTTAAAAAACTCTGAACTACACCATTCAGTGAGCCTAGCGCGGGGAGGCTGAGTCATTGGAAGGATGAGCGCAGACCACCGGGGACACGGACTCTGTGGCTGCACTGGCCGGATCCAGAACCAGATGTGTGGTGGTGAGTCTTAGCAAACACTTTCATCCTCCAACCAGCATAGAACAAAACACATCACCCAGGGCTATAATAGAATGTAACTCAAGTCCTATACAAACATGTAGGGTCCGACCGGATTTAGTTACAGGGGGTAGGTAGCTTAGAGAACAGGCTTAGGGCTAAGCTAAACTGGGAGTTAAACCGCAACAGGCTAGAGTGTTTTGCCAGACCACCATTATAAATAAAAGTAACACGTGGTGGTGTAGAATCCTAGAAGGCACAAGGTTTTTTGACTTCTCAGGCTCAAAAATCCTCTAGTTTTGTCTTTACCTGAGTTTTGGATGTAAATGTGGTGGAAAAGCATGGAAGATGATGGTGTGACGGTGTTCAGGTTTGGAGGAGGTGAATGAGGTCAGTCTCTCCATGAGACGTTCACACAGATTATACAGGTCACTGCATGTCAGTATCATAGATTCATCAGCTGGATGTCAGTCATTCCTTTTACAAGGCAACACCACCTTCCCTTCAGCCTGTCTGTCTTTTCTTATAGCTTTTGTTTGATTAAAAGCCACATACAGAGCAGCAAGTACATCATCGCCTCCATGTCATACATTGTGCTTGTGTTACGCACAAATGCCAACAGCAGAGTTTTGGGACGCAATTTTACCTGTGACTCCGCCTACATGGATAGTACTCACTTGTAATGGAAAATCAATCAAGTCGAGTAGAACCGAGCTGAGTCGAGCCGAGTAGGTACTAATGGAAAAGCGGCATTAGTCTGACCTGTCACCTAGGACCAGTTTGTCTTGGTAGACCCTACCTGGGGAAAATTACCCCCAACCACATAACTCCTAGGATCACTCAGGTACACAAACCCCTCCACCAGGATAAGGTGGCGGTTCAAGGAGGGGAGTCCATGGTCCATTTGAAGGTAATATCTCAAGAATGACTTGAGGGAATTTAAATCACCTTAACTAAAAATATCCATTTCAGTTTAAGTGCAAACTGATGAGGTTTTGTTCACCAGGGATCAAAGGTCACAGTGATGGAGTTGCATAAGCCACAACGATGTATGGGTCATGGAGGTACTTGCTTGATGTTTTGGATTTTGTTACTTTTTTCTGTTCTTTTCATAAATAAATACATTTCTAAGCATAAATAAAATCAGCTGGATGGAAACTTACCTGCAGTAATCTTCAGATTAACTGTGACTATAACGTGCCAGCAGAAGACAGACATGACGAACTGTCCAATGTCAATTCACGGACAAGTTCACAGAAATAAAAAATCTCTGTGAATCTGCCACAATGAGTGTGAATGTATTTAAAGAACACCTCCGGAGGTCGGGCCGGCTCAGTGGAGGCAAACCAGACGACGGAGGAGAAGCCACACCGCAGAGCTCGCTGTGTGTCGCTCAAAATGACACATCCTGGTACTTTCATCAGGAGATATCTGCAGCTGATTACTGCATATGTAGCACATGACAATCCCCCCTAAATTACAGCATCCCAGATTAATCCCATCTCAAATGTTAAAATGTAACACCTCTTTTTGTACCCACAGCGCTGTCAAGTATGACGGCAAAAGCTCGGGAGGGTGCACTCATCACGTTTCATCTTAAACGTGACAGATAAAACACGAGTTAAAAGTAAAGCTGCATGAAAATTCAAAAAGATGCTATTTATTTTCGGCCATTTCCTCAAAAAAAAAAAAAATCAGGCAAACGCACACGCGGACTGCTTTTGTGAGAGACGGGAGTTGGGCTCCTGTGAGATGTATGAGCTATTGATTACAAAGACGAAAAAGAACAAAGTAGTGTCTATAATGCATCGCGTATGAAAAATGTAGGAGTGAAAAAGTCAAACATCAAAGGGAGACATTGTGTTCGATGCGCGAGGAGAAATAATTCAGCAAGGCAATGATCTATCAGACGGGAATTTAAGCTTCAAAGCAAATAGGTGAGTGAAAAGAAAATAAAGGTTACATTAAGTTTTAATTGTTGCTGTGATGAATTTTCCCAATTTAAAACTTTGAGAAGAACAACAGTATGATCTTCTGTTTGTTCTGCAGAAGAAACAGAATCCAAAATGAAAAAAAGTTCATATTTTTCTGTGAAAATCAGCTGGTAATGAATGTGATTGGTATTTTTCTGAGCTGTCAGACTGATGAGATGCTACACAATGTTTACTGATCAGGTTATGGATGGAGGTGATATGATGAAGACTTCAGATTCAAATAGAAAGCATTTGGAGAACGCTGACCTCCACCGAAGCAGCTCAGTACCCCTGTACTCAGATTTAACCTCTTCAACTCCCCCGATACGAGGAGGACGGGCCCCGGAGTCCGCTCAGAAACAAAAATCATATAACACTGAACTAATTGTGTAAAAATATCATCATATTGCACATCAAATTAAACAGGAGGGAGAAATAAAATAAAGAAGACAAGAAGTAGCTTCCCATGAACATGTGTGGTGACGCTGTCTGGATCAGCAGAGCAGCAGCTGCACTTTATTTGTTGGCCTTCAGTAGTAGTCTGCATGAGCCTTTTAAATTGAAGCCTTCTGGATCACCGCATGAGAATATTGCACAAGTGGCAAAGTCATGAGGGAGCAAACCACGGTCACGCTCAAGAGACGGTCATTTTTGAGCAACAGTGTCACTGTGAACCACCCACATGCCCGATGACCCGCTCAGGATCGTCACGTTCGGCTTCTGCACCTCCACGATCAGCTCCGACCAGCCACGAGAACCGCCAGTGAGATGGTCGGACGATGCAGCAGGTGGATTTCAACCCCGACAGTCAGTCTCGTTACTGAGTCCTTTTGAACTGTGACCACTCGATGTTCACACCACCATAACGCGAACTGTTGCCAGAAAGGGAAAATGCTGCAGGAAGTTAAGGTACGGTTGAACATGAATCCATCCATCCATCTTGTACCTACTTCGTCCAGCTCTTCTGGGGGGACCCTGAGGCGTTCCTATACGCCAGCTGAGAGACATAGTCTCTTCAGCATGTCCTGGGTCTTCCCTGGGGCCTCCTCCCAGTGGGACGTGCCCTGAACACCTCACCAGGGAGGCGTCCAGGAGGCATCTGGACCAGATGTCCACCTCATCTGCCTCCTCTCGACGTGGAAGAGCATGGTTCTACTCCGAGTCCTTGCTGGATGACTGAGCTTCTCACCCCATTTCTAACGCAGAGCCCACCACCCCGTGATCGTATGTGAGGGTATGAACGTAGATCGACCAGTAAATATCCAGCTTTGCCTTTCGGCTCAGCTCCACATCACTGCACTGCTGAACATGAATGTCCTTCATAATTCTTACACTGAAATATCTTAATGTTGTCAAGAAAGTAAAGGAAAAAAAATGACTGTTTGTATTGTAGTTGTGTTGATGGATTAACTGACTTTGTGTCCGTCAAACTGAAAACCATTGAAAATCATGGTCATCTGTTCCGTTAAGTTTTGGTCTCCATTTGTTTGATTGTTACCAAGATCATTCAAAAACTACTGGGCAAGTTCTGACAAACTTTATAAATGATTCCAATACATGTGATCACATTTAATACCATGTGTTCTGGTCTTTTAGATGCTATTTGCATGTTAGTGACAGATTCTTTTCTCTCCTCTGTCCACTAACCCCACCTGGTCCAGGCAGATGGCCGCCTACCCTGAGCCACTGGTTCTGCTGGAGGGTTTTTTCTTCCATTAAAGGACGTTTCTCCTCCCCCATCATCCTTGTCTTGCTCTATGTGGTTCTGTTGGGTTTACTCTGCATAGTCATGAGGTCTTGGCCTCGAATTGTGAAGCACCTAGAGATAATCATTGATTATGATTGGTGCTATACAAATAAAACTTAATTGAATTATATTGAATTCTGGTCACTGATCCAGATCTTTAGTTTGAGGGTTTCTGCAAAGTTTGAGGAACCCTTAGAATTTGCTATATTTCACCATACAGTGTTGAAGGAACATAATGTTACTTTCCTGTTTGTAACGGATTAAGTTTGTCATTTGTTCAATGTCATGAGGAACAGTATACAAGTCATCATTCACATACAACACCTGTGATTTTACAAAGAAATGTCATGGTGCCTCATTAAAATCCTTGTGTGTGTTTAGGTTTAATGGATAAGACGACGACTAATGTCTGAGACACTAGAAGCATTTAGAAGAAATTTAGAGGCTCATTTCACAACAGCATGGACACCAATTGAGAGAATGAGCGAATCCAGTCCTTTACACGAGTTCATTCTCAAAGTGGGCAGACGAACTGCAGCACTCGCAAACATTTTTCTCTCCTGCAAAGGGCTCAGCACTTCCTCTGTGTTCATGGTGAGCATGGATGTCACAGGTCCCAGTCCTGTGGGGACTGAACTCACGTGAATAATTATAGGATTCATCAATGAATTCCAATAAAACCACATCCATGGGTTTCTACTAACAGACCTGCGTTGTTTGCTTTTTGACTTCCTGTCTATCAAAGTTCAACCAAGGATTATTTCAAACTCAAACCTGTTCTGTTGCAGCTGTAACTTTGAGCTGTGAACATGATTGGTTTCATTATATTTACATAAAGGTAATGGTTTTGATGATAAATGGACACGACTGGAATTAATTTAACAAGTGATGATAATAACAGCAAAGATGAAGGAGATGCATGTGTCTTGTGCACCGACCACATCAGGAGCTACAACAAGTCCTCCAGCAATTAATTCTCAGATATTTATAACTTCCAGTATGTGATGTAGTGGGATGTACTTTAATACCTGGATGTACATGGACTAAAACTTTGAGTCTCACAGATGATTAGTCAGAAACAGCGGTTGGCGTCTGCAGAGACCTACCGGCAGATGTTCAACCTCTTCTCACATCACAGAAATAAACCAGCGACATCTTGTTTCATTTTTTTATCCTGCTACATGTGATTTATTTATTTATGTTTAATGCTGTTTTCATCAGGATACATTGACTTTGTTTTGATCTGTTTTTGAAGCCCTGTGTCTTTTTAATTTTCATCTTGTTACATCTTCTGATATTTAACCTTGTTTTTATCATGTTATTTCTCTTAAGGCACATATTTTGTCATTTTCATCTTCCTACAAGTTTTACATTGCTTTTGTCTTTCACAAAATATTCATTCTATTGCATCTTTTTTTTTTTTAAATCTTTGTCATGTCATATACTGTATGCCTGCATTGCATTCAGTGTTATTTCCATCTTGTTGCAACTTTTGCATCGTTTTTATGTTTTCTGTCATTGTCATTTTGTTTGAGATTTTAATATTATGTCATAATCACCCACATAAATGAAGCTGGGGGGATGGGGGAAGAGGCTATACTTGAGAGCTCTTTTTGTACATACATGTATTCATCTGAACATTCATCTCCTGGACCTGAACTAACCACACTTGGCACATGAGTAGTCAGGGCAGGGGGAAGGGTTACTATGGCAACCACCAACCAATTAAGATAAGATAGACTTTATTTATCCCACACTGGGGAAATACATTTGTAACAGCAGCATACAGTGTTGACACAGAAAATAAATATAATAGAATAATAGAGCACACGTGTAGGTACAGGATTTGAAATAAGATTAAAAATAAGGTCAAAAAGATAAATAATAACAAAAAATAAAAATATCTCTTTTACACACACACAGCATAAGAAGTAAAGCATCAAGGAAGAAAAGTATTGCACTCAGACTGAATTATGTACAAATTGTATGGGATAATTTTTACAAATGGGATTATTTACACGTTGCAATGGTTGAAGTGCCGAGAATACCAGGTTCATATTTAAAGTTGAAAATTGAAGAAGAAAAAAAAACTGAAAATTGAAAATTGCGCAGCACGACTGGGGAGGAGTAGACTGTCATAAAAATATGAGTGAGTGTGTGGGTTTTTTTTTCATGTGGAGTGTATCTTGTCCATGTGAATCACTGTGTGGAGTTGTACAGTCTGACGGCTGTGGGGAGGAAAGACCTGTGGTAACGCTCCTTCCTGCACTGTGGCTGTAACAGTCTGCAGCTGTAGGAGCTGCTCAGGTCCTTCATAGTGTGGTGAAGGAGCTACTCAGGTCCTCCACAGTGTCGTGCAATGGGTGGGAGGTGTTGTCCATGATGGATGTCAGCTAGGCTAACATCCTTCAATGGAGTCCAGAGGGCAGCCCAGGAGAGAGCTGGCTAGATGAGATGAGAGATGTGCTTCAAGCCTCTCCACACATCATGGATATTGTTCTGTTTCAGCTGTTGCTCCAGTTTTTTTCCTGTAGTCTTTCTTACACCTCCTGATACTAAATATCAGCTCCTGCTGGACTGTCCCCAGCTCCTCTTTGTCTCCTGAGATGAAAGCTCGCTTCATCTGGCTCAACAGCGTCTTCAGTTCAGGAGTTACCCAGGGCTTGTTGTTGGGAAAACACAGTACTGTCTTGGATGGTACAGTGTTTTCCACACAGAAGTTTATGTAGTCTGTGATGCAGTGGGTCAGGCTGTCCAGTTCTGACCTATGTGGGCTGCAGAGAGTGTCCCAGTCAGTGGTGTTGAAACAGTCCCTCAGCTGCTCACAGGTCTCCTCACTCCAGGTTTTCACACTTCTCTCCTACAACAGCTTGTTTAAAATGATGGGGGACACAACCCGATACA
>JAQQAE010007870.1:0-15574 GCA_029823295.1 Pseudamia nigra | reverse complement strand
CAGGAGGGCTCCAGCTCCCTCTTGTGTTGCTCTTTCGACTGCCACAGCTGGACTCTGTGTTCCCTCTGCACGCGCTTAAGCTCCTGCTGATCATCATCTTTGAAGGCCAGCTTCTTCTGATTCAGCAGATCCTAGATGTTGCTTGTTGTTAGCATAGCAGCGTAAGTTCTTACAGGAACAACAACATCCATACAGAAGTTGATGTAGTCAGCGATGCAGTCAACAACCTCCTCAATGTTCCCACAGTGTGACCTCTGTAGTACATCCCAGTCCATAGCTCCAAAGCAATCTCTCAGAGACTGCTCAGCCTCAGGTGACCACTTCCTGAATGATCGAGTGGTTGTGGGTAGCCTCCTCACCTTGGGCTTGTAGTGAGGCTGAAGCAGGATGAGGTTGTGATCTGCTTTCCCCAGTGCAGGTAGTGGCGTGACGCTGTATGCATCTTCCATGTTTGCATACAGCAGGTAGATAGTCCTATTTCCCCTGGTGTGACAGTCCACATCCTGGGTGAAAGCAGGCAGTGATGTGTCCAGAGTCACATGGTTGAAGTCCCCATCGATCAACAAAAGTGCTTCAGGATGCTGTGTTTGTAATCTAGCAACAGCAGAGTGGATGATGTCACACGCTACTCCCGCATTGGCATGGATGTAAACACAAACAACAATGGCATGACTAAACCTCTGGGCAAATAATAGGGACGCAAACTCACAGCCAAAAGCTCAATGCCCCTGCAGCAGATGGAATTTTTAATGTTCACATCACGGGGTCGCACCACCTCTTGTTCAACATGGCGAGTCCGCCACCTTTCCGCTTCCACAGGCTTTTGTGTCTCTGTTGGCTCTAACTGTGCAGAAGCCAGTTAGCTCCACGTTAGCATCTGGTATGTCAGCCGTGAGCCACGTTTCACAGAGGCACAGCAGACTGCACTCCCTGTAGATTCTAATGTTCTTAACCAGCGCAGCCAGTTCGTCGATCTTGTTCGGCAGTGAGTTCACATTCCCCATGATGACGGAGGGTACAGGGAGTTTGTATCTCCACTTATTAGCTAGCCGCTTAGCCTTTAGCTTAGCTCTGCAGCCGTGATAGCGTCTCCTCACTTCCTCCGGTAGATGCGGAACCACACCGGCCCGGGACTTCGATTTCAGGTCCAACAGTTGATTCCTTGAATAAATGAGGTTTGGTGTTGCAATCGCCATATACATAGGATAGAAAATAAAGACGAAAAACAAAAAAGATTGGGAGACTGCTGGAAAGGCTGCCGCTGTCTGCGGCGGTGGAAACAGGAACATCTATCTGCTGTAAACAGTTGATCAATCAGCGTTATGGAAATGCAGTGTTATGTTTTACAGTTTTCAGTTTTATGGAAATGCACTTAATGATTGATACCGCCATTTTTGAGTGATACAAATGTTATCAAAATGCCTGCAAGTGTTGGTAAGATTTGTTTTAGATCACTTCAAATTGACAATTATATGCACATTAAATGCAAATTAATTTCATTCATATTTGAAGGATGCCACAGAGTAAAAGAAGACATACAGTAAAAAAGAATAAAACACGACAAGGAAAAGCACACTTGCAGTCTCTAAGTTGATCATTTAGTTGTTATTTTATGTCTTTTACTTCAATTTGATTCAGCAAATGCCAGCTAGAATGAATGCAAACTGAGTTCTAATTTAACAAGATGAAATTGATGCATGCTGAAGATTCGGTATTTCGTGTTTTTAAAATGTAAGCAAAATAAGAAGTATTAACAATTTGTATCTGAAACTAAAATATTTGGAACTTCCTAATCCACTAGTAATCATGCCCTGTACGTGGATGACATGATGTATTGATATAATGACAGTTACCAGAGTGTACTGTTATTATCATTACCCTGCTGTCACCTGGCTCAGCCTTCACCTCAACTATTTGACTGTTCAGGCAATATGGTCATTCTGTACACCATGCTCAAAGTCAGCTGCAGTACAGCAAACATGTTCATTATATCACCCAGCCCTACTTCAGGGCATCAAATATCTGCTTGCAGTCCAACTGCTATGACTGTAGTCACTGTTGACAATATCAGGTGATCCTGTAATAGTCCTAGTGTTCAGGCATCAAGATTTTAACCTTAGGATTTTAGAACTATTATGTTCCCATGGATTTGACGTATCTTCAACATTTACAGAGCACAATCCAGAAGAAAACAGCCATTATAGAAATATTATTTTTCATGAATAACTGCTGAAATAATAATATGCAATTCCAAATGCTAATGGTAGGTTTTCACAGAATCCAATAATGTGGGTCAAATACATTTAAGGACATTAGTTTTGGATGCAGTAACATTATGGGGAAATGAGCACAGGTTCAAAAGATAATGTTAGGTTTTTACTATGAAGAGAAACTGAGCTGCCTTGGCGGAGGTATGCACCCTTTCAAGTTATTTAAGTTGGAAAGAAAAAACATACTGAAGTATGAGGTGTCAGAGCATCTGTGAGGGGTCATGGCTGAGCTAATGCTAAATGCTAGCCCACTAAAACACAACAAACCTAATCAAACATTTACTTAAAGTCATTTGATGGTCTTGTTAGTGCAACGTAACCACAACTAATAGTCAAGCTGCCTTTCAAGAAAGGAAAAGTTTAATGCAATAAATAAACATGCAGAAAATGAGACTCTGCAGATACAGTAACCTTTATGGTAAATGGTCTTGTACTTATGTGGCATCTTTCTATTGCACTCAAAATGCTTTTCATTCACCCATTTGCGTACCCAAGCACTCACATATTCACAGGCTCACTGGAAGCAACTTGAGATTCACTGTCTTGCTCAGGTTTGTGGACCAGAGGAGCTAGGAATCGAACTACTGTACCAGCCATTACAAACAACTCAATCTACCTATCTGAGCCTCAGCTGCACCATATTTGTCCTAAAATTATAATGGATCAAAACTTTAAAGGTGAACCAACATACTTGTTAAAGGGTCACAATAAACCTTTTAGACAGAGGCTGGATGTAAGTCTATGGAAACCATAGCTTTTTGATCAGCCTGCAGGACGTAGTGGCCCTCTTAAAGTATTTCCATCATTGGCTTCATTTTGGAACAGATTTTTTGCCCGGTGGTTTTGATAAAGGATAAAAAAACAAAAGCTTTGCTGACAATTTCTGATTTTCTTTGCAGTGCTTATTTGTAGAGAATAAACCAGATTCTTTAAAAAAAAATGCAGCGCACTTTGACCTGAGGTAACAGTTGTCTCTTGGCTAGCTGTGTGTCCTCTCCAGATTAGAGAACAACAAGTACTGCTGTCGTAAGGATAAGGGTTAAAACATTTTGTAAACTTTGCGCAGTCGATGAGGACAAAGTCTATCTGGCTTCATATGGACTGAAAGGATATCCCTCAAGCCTTTCATATCAGTCCCTTGTTTATCAGTATGCTTGCTTTTCTATCTTTTGTTACACACAAGCACAACTAATCCCATCTTAAGCTCATCTCTGTCTTTTTCTGTTTAGGAGATTTTTTTCTTTCTCAGTGCATCTCCCTTTTTTGGAAATTGCGGATAATAATTGGCTGAATTGGATTTTAATTTGCAACAACCAAAGCAGAATAATTGCCTAAATTGATAAAAAATAAGTTCATTTTCTTTGCTTTTCACTGCATTGATACAGCAAGCCACAGGGATTCACTTTTTTCCCTGGCCTGATTTGGGGGCAGAATTTAAGCATCGTGTTTCCCCATCACACAGCGCCTCTGTAGAGCGCAGTGAGTCTGTTGGAGACTGCCGGCTCTGCCTTAGAGCTTTCCCTCCGGGCTCTAAGGTACAGGTCAGACATGGATGGCCACAGTTTCCCACCTGGACAGACTTATACGGAGCAAAGGCGATTATTTCCTCTTTGCCTTTCCATACGTATCTCTATCCTTCAGTACTGCCACAGCCTGATGCTCCGATTCTATTCCACCACTACTCACTTGTATCAGCAGGCATGCTGTAATATGGACAAGGCTAATACCTGTTATTCTCTGGGGAGCTTTTATTGTGACTGCTGCGTCCCTGGGATTTCTCTGGGTTTTCAATTAGATGCTCTGCAGCTCTCCTCAGCCTGTTGCTATGTAATCTCTCCAAGAAGGTAGATAGTCTGCAAGACACAGATCACAACACAATCCAATGTCTGGTCTCACATCGTCTAGCAACGTGTTCACAATGGTTCCTTGCTCACGGATTCACAATATACAGTACATACATTAATATTATATCCTTCTATGTCTTGTGTCTCTAGCATTTGGAAAGTACCATTAGGGAAAGATGTCTTCTTGTTTAGCAAATCCGGTTACGTCTTGTATAGTGAGACACAAAATAAAAGCAATGGATTTATCCCCTGTTTTTCTTGCTAGCAAGTTACCTTGTTTTGCATAACATCCGATGCAGGGTCAGCCTACGTGATTGAGTGGACCCATCCCCTTTTCCTGACTATAGTGTCATTAGTGCCAGTTAGGGCTGCTAATATTATTTGAGTTTCCAATGAGGTGTCTAGTGTGTCCAAATAGTGACCTACAGTATCTGCGTCTGAACGTTCGCTGCTGTTTCTGAGACAACGGTCCTTTTTCATGTACAGAGTATGGCTTTTAAATAATGAGACTGTGCTTGTGAGGATAAAATCACGTGGTTCAAAGTCGCACCAAGTGTTATATATTAAAGGTTTGGTATTCGCACACAACTACTGTAAGTTTTCAAAAAGTGATATCTACAGTGTAGTTCACTGCTAGCTACTGACTGAAGTATGCATGTTTTGCCACAGGGTTTGTACGATTCGCTTAAACATTGAATGAAAAGTTCAAGTCACGCTCCACACTCCTGTCCCATCTTTCCTGTCTCACTCTATTGCAAGGGTGTCCAAACTTTTTTTAAAGAGGCCCAGATTTGATGAGGTGAAAATGTGTGAGGGCCAACTATTCTGCCTGGCATTGTTTGAACCATTAAAATTAAGTGCACATGGACTATTTTCTGGAAATTTTATTTAAAATGGCATAGTTTTCATTTCTTCACATAAAACAAATCTAAACAGGTCTTACCAAAACCACTCTTTCATATCTGAAGGCCATATAACATGAAGAAACAGCTGTCTGAGAAAAACAAACATTACCAGGAAGCTTAATCATATAATTTAAACATTAGGAATTTGTTTGTAATTAAATGATGTGTTCAAAGCATATCATCAGGAACATAATACCAACAGTTATCTTATTCAGAAGTTCAAAACATAAAGGTCCATAAATCAAAATGCATATTTTTATAGCTGAGTTTTAACTTAATGTCTTTTTATTCAATTCACTGAGATTTATTCATCTTATATGACAGAACAATTAGCTTGTCTGCACGAATGTGAAGGGTGATACTGAAATCTGGACTGCAGTACATGGGTCAGGTCTGCTTCAAAAGCACTGGTTTTGATGCACAAAACGTCACGCAGGTGAGAGTCACCTAGTCTTGTCCTCACACGATTTTTGTTCAAGTTCATAACAGGGAATGTCTTGTCACACAAATAAGTGGAGCCAACCAAGCTCAGCATCTTCTTAGCAAATGTTTGGATTTCTTTAAATCTGCCTTTATCCAGCTGTCAATAAAAGTTGACAAGAGAGAGCTGTTGGAGCGGATTGCAACTCAATGATCTCCAGCTGCAGCAGATCCGGAACATCATCAGGATCGGCGGAGAATGGAGAGGAGAAACGCACCATCTCTTTCAATGGCTGCAAAATCCTGAAAGCGCTGTTTAAACTCATCAGCCACAGATGAAATGTCTGCTGCATACCTCTTCGTTTGAGCATGGACATTGTCCTGTGGAAAATGGATCATTATTTCGTGCAGTGCAAGGAAATGTGTGGTATTGTGCAGCGTTTGTGACAAGTGCCTTTGAAAAAGTTGCATTTTGGTACCAAAGGCTTTGAAATGTGAATACAATTGATTCACCGCAGCATTTTGCTCCTGTAGATTCTTGTTCAGTGTGTCACAATGCTTTGCTGTATCAACTAAAAATCCCAAATCAGCCAGCAAAATTTGATGTCAAGAATTGTCCAGTTTCCTCCCTGGGAGAGTAGAAGTGCTACAGTGCAGACCCCCGACTGAGCCATCTTACATTGTTGTGATATACAGTACAACATCTTCGTCTTCAGCTTGGATGTCGAGTAGAAACTGTTGAAACTGGCGGTGGTGCAGGGCTTTGGAGCGAATAAAATTTATCGTCTTTATCACTGGTTTCAAAAGGTGATCATATCTGAGATGTTTAGTGCAGAGAACTTGCTGGTGAACAATACAATGGAGTTTTATAGCTTTACCTCATTCTTTGTTGATTTTGTCACAGATTAGCGTTGATAATCCACTTTGTTCGCCAGTCATGGCAGGTGTGCCATCCGTAAGGATCCCAGAGACTTTGTTCCTCAGTAGTTTCATGTCATCCACAGCTGAACACACAGAAACAAATAAATCGGTTCCTCTTGTGCAGTCCTTCAAGCTCTGGAGGTCAAGTGGCTCCTCAGTCATGTTTATTTTATTGTCCATTCCTCTCAAAAAATCAGTAACTGAGCTGTGCCAGATGCATCAATGCTTTCATCACGGGCTAGTGAAAAAAGTCAAAATCCACAACTGTCTCCTAAGATCTGAAGAAATCTCTTCAATTCTCCATGCTATGGTGTTGCAAACCAGGCACACATTAGCAAACTCTTGCTTCTTCTCTGGACAGATATTCTCCACCATTGTTAATAACACAGTATTTTATAAATTCACCCTTGGCAAAAGGCTTGCAGTATTTAGTAATTAGCATTGCCACCTCGTAGCTCGCTTTTGTGGCTTTTTCATTTCACTCACAGGCTCCTGTGAAAAATCACTACTGTGATGTTAAAACAGCTTTCAGTTGCTTCAGTGTTCTGGCACGGTCACTCCCTGTTAGCCTGTCGTATGCGTTGGCATGTTTCAACTGGTATTGTCTCTTGACATTGAAATCCTTACAAACAGCCACAGTCTCTTGGCAAATCAGGCAAACACAGTTGTTTTGTATTTCGGAGTAAAAAATACCCCAACTTCCACTTGTCCTGGAAGCAGCGGCCCTCACAGTCAACTTTCTGTTTTTTATTTACAGTCGCCATTTTAGAAAGGGTCACAGCAAAGGTCATGTGGGCAGAGGGCAGCTGTAAAATGCTATTGCCACGCTTTGGTGAAACGTAAATTTTCACTTTGTATGCATGTATTTTTCATACTCTGATTCATTGACTCTGAATGATACATTTTTTGAAAGAGCCTGTGGGCCATTTGAAATTTGACCACAGGCCGCAATTGACCCCTGAGCCGGACATTGGACATGTCCGCTCTACTGTGTCTATCAAATAAAGGCAAAAAGCCCAACAATAAATCTTTAAAAAAATTTAATTTTACAAAACAGCAGCCAAATCTTTTTGTTGTATAGGGAACACTGCCTGTTACATACAGTACATGTGCTGGAACAGCACAAAAGATTTAGTGACGGCAGCAAGGATGTCCAACATGATGAACATTCTGAGTGTCCATCCACATCAAAAACATTTAACAAGTTGAACAAATCGTTCTAAATGATTGACAACTCAGTCCAAGAATAAAATGGTTTCATTCTTCATTAAGACAACACACCAGCTCACACTGAGCTCTCAATTAAGTAGTTTCTGGCCAAAAAACTAATCAGTGCTTGATCACCCGCCAGATTCACCTTATCTTGCACCGTGTGACTTTTTCCTAACATCAAATCTGTGCCAGAAGTTAAGAAAAGAATGACGGAGACAGCTGTCTGTAGAAGACCTGCTGTACCGCTTTGATCAGTGGAAAACCTGAATGCAGCAGTGTGTTGATGCACAAGAGGACAATATTGAAGGAGAAAATGTTTTTGTTCATTAAAATTGTATTAGTCTTACCTTTTAACACCCAAACCTCTTAGAACCACATTCTGTTTCACCTAATAAAAAATAAGTAAAGGGATCAAAATAACAGACAGGAGGTCAAATAATGCACTCCTACAACCCTTTTCTACTAAAAAGGAACGTAGAACACAGAATACTGTCCTAGTTCAGGAGCCTAATTTTGAAGTGTTCAGGGCATTTTGACCAACAATAAATTAGTCAAGAAACTTGAACGCTGGTGCAACCTGGACCAAGATATTGTTCAGGTTTGAACCAGTATTGGAATGTGATACACTACAACCGGGGCCTCAAAATTCTGGACCACAGGCCACTTCTGGCCCACATCCCTCCCACTTCCGGCCCGCGATTTGATGTCACAGTAATGTTGTAATTTGACTTGAGGTTAATTGTTTAATTTAGTTTTACCCTCGTAACAATTAAGATAACAATTTCCTGAAACGTTGAAATAATAGAAAACAATCTAAAAGAAAAACACATTTATTTTGTAAATGTAAAATAACTGCAAACAAAGTACAGTTGTTGAAGAGAACAGGAACAGCATATGGTATGGTGCTCCAGAGCAGACGACGTGACGAGTAAGTAGGAGACGAAGAAGAAAAAATTGAGTCATACTGTAGCAGTAGAAGAAGAAGAGGCAAAGTATGTTGCATTCATAATGTAAGGATTACTCACACTGTCAATTCCTGCCATGCTGAAGCGCTTTTCACACCTAAGACTGTTTGAGTAATGGGTGTATACTTGAGCCACGCCAGTTGGAAGAGGTGGATCACAGCGCGGAACAGTTACTCACATGCGAATACGTGCACACACAGCCGACGTACATCTCTTATGTAAATTTCTCTTCCTGCTGCCTCTGTGCAGCACGATTAAACTGAAAATCACCACCTTACATAATGTATGAATCTAGTAGAAGTCTGTATGTGACTAAAAATTACTCACATTAAGCCGGCCACACATACAGCAACACAACTCACCTCAACTCCACTGGAAGATGTGTGGTGGTTCCTGATCCAGATTTTTCAGTCTTGATGTCATCCCGACAGAAATCGTGCCGATTCAACATGTTAAATTAACTCGACTTTGTGACTTTTATCATTGTTGAACATGTGAACAATATGTGTCACAACGTACTCGATGTTTACTGTCGATAGATGGTGGCAGCTTCGTACTAGGCGTGGTGTCAATCTGCAGCTGTGTGCGAGGTACGTTCAATCATGTACCAGACGACCGGACTCATAGAATTGAGTTGGGATCAGTCATGATTCTCTATGTGTGGCCAGCATAAGCCACACAGTCGCTAAAGTTGTATTTAGGTGTTGTAACATGATCTGTTCCTGTGTGCAGATGGATCTGCGCCTCAGCCTGTTTCAGAGCTGAAAACTGGATGACGAGCACAGATGGTTTTGAGAAAGATGGAGATTAGAATTTCTGTTGAGTTTGGTGGAAAAAAATGTGATCTGCCACATATGTCTGGAGAAACTCGCTGTTCTTAAGGATTTTTATCTGAAGTGTCATTATTTGACAAAATACAGAAAGCATCATGAGAATTACAAAGGAAACGAGCTGAGCAGCTACACAGAGGACTACGATCCCGGCGAGAACTTCCCCACAAAGCCAGTGTGGTTCCCACTGGCCAGGACGCTGATGCTCCAATTGAACAGATGACTGAACAGATGAATGAAGTGACATCAGACATCTGTCAACAGTTATGGTACGAAAACCCAAAGTTAGAGGGAAAAAAATATTTGCCCTAACAGTTAAAAATGTGCGTATATGAGGACATTATGCAAAGTGCTGTGCATATGTATCCTGGTATTTCATTTATTACTTTATTGCAATACCTAAGTAAGTTACAAGAGGAAAATATTTGCATTTGGTGTGAAACAAATAAATACCTGTTTTTTATTTTAAACTTTTTCTAATATGTAGCAGTCAGTTCAAATGTACTTACAGTGCAAAACTAACATGAATTTGTTAATTAAAATATGAGCAGAAGTGTTGTCATGTGTCTGACTTGAAATGGAGCATATTTGTCTAATTTCAGAAAATCTCTTCATGAGAAAAAAAGATTTACACATGCTGTTTGCAAAAATTGTGTAATGAAATATTTAAACTTAAACTTTAAACTAACAAAAAGCACTCCACTCTTTTTTGCATTATTTGAGCACTGATGTGGCCTCCAGTGAGACGATGGTGGCAGCAGTGGCCCCGAGCTCGGTTGAGTTTGAGACCCCTGCTCTACAGGTTTAACAGGCAATGGAAAAAACAACAACAATATTTGCGTGAGGAAAAGAAGTAAAACATTCTGCTGCTGATTTCCATCTACAATATTTTTTCATGAATGAGACAGAATCATTTCATTTCCTTACACGTCCACAACTCTGTTACTAGCCATGGTTCCACATTTTATTGGAATATGTGAAAAGACACTGCAAATACCGTATGTAAATACTCAGAAGATTAAACACATTTCTGTTTGTGCCTTTACTTTGTGGAAAATGTAAAAAAAAAAAAAACAACTTTGGCAAGCAATTTTATTTTCTATTCCCATGCACATTTTCTGAAGTGAAACAACAAAATTCTCGTTAAATACATGAAAACACATGTGCAATAATCCCTGAACTTACTGTCTGATGTTCATTTATTATTTGAGGAAAGGGTAGAAAATAGCTGATGGAGTAAATCTATTGGAGCTGGAGTAGTAATATTGTATTATGTTAGAGCATGCATTAATATTGTGTCGCGGTTCATTCTGCAATGTGCACCATCCACTGGTATGCATCCTTGATTAGAAATGTTCCACTAAAATCCTGTGGAAAAGCAGACTATGTCACTGACATGGCATGACAAATGACACCAAGCATCCTGAATGGAACTGGTTCAAAAACCAGAACTAATTTGGTGGAAAGACAGCAATTCTCTCACACAGTCGCACACATACACACATCCAGCAACATAGAGGCTGTGCTGCAATAGTTCATTGCTCAGTGAAAATGATAGAATGTGACATGTTGAGTGAACTGATCAAATCCAGTAATCAGTATCTGGTTTTGATTATTTTTCCTGAGACTCAAAGATTGTGGATGATGCCTGTGTCTGTGAGCAGGCTGTGGATCAGTCAAGCTTTTACAGTGGCGACTGAGACTCTCTGTGATCAGTGTGGTTCATTCAAAGTACAAGACGAACCAGGTGTATGTCAGGTAAAAGAAGTATGATAGTAAACTGTGTATTTCTGAATGAATCGTGCTTCTGATTTTTCCATTATCAGTTCTATGAATATATAATTTTTTCCACATCTAGTTGTAAATGTTGATTCTTTTTAACACTTTGGGTCATGCATTTACAGTAGGTGGCTATTATAACCTGAACAAAAAACAATGTCTTAAACCTGTTTGTTATATTATACAAGTTAGGTATCAGGCCAGTTGTTTGCTGTGAATATAAGCTACAGCCAAAAAAGGATAAACACATTCCTTTCATTGCATCATGAAAACACCTAAGCAGATGACTTCTGCCAAGTTTCAGATCAGAGGTTTCTCAGGTTACAATTTACAGTTATATAACCATAGAATTAACTTCTACTACAGTGAACTGATTTCATTGGACCTCCTGATTTCTGCCTGTGCCTGAACACAGAATTTCAGGCACAGGCAGAGGTCAGAGGCAAATTAATGGCCTGGTTCTGCAGAGGGTTGTATTTGGCATGAAAGCAGAGCGACACCCTCACCATAATTTGCCTGGTTGTATTTATAAAAGCAGGTTGTGAAAACATTTTCTTAAAACAACAAATGGCAAGTATAGCTACTCCGAAGAAAAAAAAAGTAATAGTGCTCATGTGCCTTAGTACAGCTGAAGTCTTGAAAGAGCATCTAAGCAGCTTTGTCAAAAACACAAATAACCCGGCAAAAGGAAGGTGCTTTCATCTACCATGAATTGTCTTACAATATTTGCCCTTGAAGCTTTTTCAAAGAAAACTTTTGATGAAACTAGCTCATTCATTGAGTATTCATGAAATGCAGCTCGTCTGCCAATGGCAAGACACCCACAGGGCCATTATCACTGCACATCACACACAAACACAAAAATACATACAGATGCACGGGTAGCTGTCATACACTAAGAGGTGTGTGTTAATGCACAGATGAGCACATGCAGAAGTGAGTGTATGTGAGAAGCTGTTCATTTAGCTTTAGATATGAGTGGAGTCTAAAGACAATAACTAAAACCTCATCATTAACATGATTTGCCTGTAGGCGTAAGCCTTAAAAGTGACACTAATTTGTGTACATTTAGTAAAGTACACAAAATCTTAGCCCCAAGACTCTGTGCATTGGCTGCATGCCATATCACATTACTAGAATGTTCCAGCGCCCCCATGATGTTGTCACAAACTAGAGAAAACAGTTGTCACTGGCTTAGTCATGGTGATTACACTTGGAGAACTCCTGTTTCGGCTGTCCTCAAAAGCTCATCGCTTGGAGAAAGTCATTGTCATCCACTTGTCGCACACCCGATTGAACTCATCAGATAAAATGCCTTATTTCTTCTGTTCTCTTGGGCAATCCTCACATAATAACTTCACATTTATGTTTTCCACTCAATACGCTCAGTCTTTCTCATTTCTAGCCTCTTTATTTTTCTCTCTCCGTTGCTGTACTCATGCCTTTTCTCTTTATGTAGAAGAGAATTTCAATGAGAAAACTGTCATCAGTAAATGAGCCTTTACTTCATTTATCAAGACACAAGAATTTAAATGTCTTTGCCATTACATAACATGAAATCTATGTTTTTCTTTTGTTCTTTAGTAATGCTGAGATTATTCACTGGGTGCAATTACTAGGATTACCTCTATCTTGTGTCTGTGCTTTTCGCTATAGAAGCTGTTGCACACATATTTATTTGCTCCACATGGAAGGGAGAGCTATGTGCATAATTGTGGCCTTGCAGCTACTTGTAGGTGTGTGTCTACATGTACTCAAATGCATTTGGGTGTGTGCACCGCACTAAAACAACACACATGAAATGCTTTCTCATTTTCCAGTCCAGTACTGTTGGTAATATGAGAGCAGGGCTAATCCCCCCGAGTGTCACATCACAGAATCAAACTCTGCCAGTTAGTAACACATGCACTCTCTATCAGTACACAAATTATGAACTGAAATACCTAAACAGTGAGATATACACAAACACATAAACAGCACAACTAAAATACATTTTTAATTAAAATATCAAGTGAATGTTTATTTTTGCTAAGTTGCAAGTATGTGTGTGGATTTGTTTTCGCCCCTGGGGATCTAATCACAGTGTCCTGGCAGATCACTGGAGTACACTTTGATCAGCCATTAGAATATGATTATATTTTCCTTCTCAGTGGGACCTGTGACTCAGTGTGTAATTTCGAGCTGGAGACACAGCGGAGCTGATATAGGAAGCTGTTCTGGGGAACCTGAAGCAGTGAGTCAAGGCCTCCTCACTGGTTGCATATGGAGTGTGAACTCAGTTTGCATTGTCGTGAACATGTACTTTTGCAGGTGTGTGTTTGGGTGTACTGTACATGTTACTGACTGCTTGGCCAGGTGATTGCCCACTCATCTGGGTAAGGAGCGGCTGTCGGAGTAGATTGGCATTCTATGCAGGCCACTGAAGCTGATAAAGCAATTATGAGGCAAGATGCCCACACTGAGTGGGTCTGAGTCCCTGATGCCCATTTTACCTACTGCCATCACCAATTGTTATCAGCATCAACTACATACTCACTCCTGCCATTCCAGGAAAAACAGAAAACACTGGTATAATTTTTTTGTTGCATTATTATAAAGAAGTGATTACTATTGTTCTTATGTTCTGTCTAACAGTACGGTAATATTGCTTCAGTACATTATGCTACATTCATATCGGAGCGTCATCTTTTGTATCAGAGAACAGATATAATCAACATTGCAGCAAATCTTTATAAGACATCTGTAATTGGCACCAGTTGTCGTTCGGTGTCAGTTGCATGAAAAACACAATTTCTCAAAAATTGTAGGTCACGGCTTCATCGTACAGACAATAAAACTTTTTAGTGCAAGTGTTGCAATCTAGGAGGTCCCTTCTGGTTAGGAATGTAATCAGTGCTTTTCTTATTTTGCAAAGGAATTGATCATTGCAGAATCTACTACTTGTATCTTTGCTTAATAGACAGAAGGTGGTCAGGGTCCATGGCAGACACTGTATGTACAATCCCGGGATAATAGAATATGAAAGGCACATATAATCAGCAGTAGCTTCGGTCCTTTTCCCCTCCCTCCCATTTTCCACCTTTTGGCCTCAATTCCGGCTAATTACCTAAAGGCTGTGCTCTGTCTCCTGGCCTGCCTGCTCTCGTCGATGCCCCTTCTGTGCTCTTTGGACTGCGGCTTCCCTCCTCTCCATTCCAGGCTGGGTACAGGTCCATAATAGAGCAGTAAGAGGGGAGTGGGGAACACAGGCACTGGGTTAATCTGTTGACCCTAGCAGTTGTTCACTGTAGACTTCCCATCTGAACGCATTTCTCCAGAGTATAGGCCTATGGTATTACTATAAACTATCTGAAAGAGAGTGATTCTTAATCTGTGAAAGAGCGGCTCAAAGTTCATAGTGTGGCCTCTGTATAAAAGAAAATGCAGTTACACAGGTGAATTCAGAGGAGTCTTTTTTAAGAAAGTATACTGGCTTTTGCTCCATACACTAAACATAATCTCATATGAAGGAAAAAAATTGTTACTGCAATTATTGATCAAACAGTAGTCCTCACAGAGCTGGAAATAAATTAGTCACTGCCTAAATAGATAGGTTTCCAATTACTGACACTAAGGGCTCATGTTTTGCTTATGTGGTGTAATTTTTCAGTGGATTTGATGAGCTGAAGTAATTGTTTTAATTAATATACAGTATATATGTATGTATCTGTAAAATGTATAATTGTTTGCAGTGACAGTGAGATACTGAAGCAACAACTGAGTCGTGAGAGTTAAAGAAAGGCCTCTGAGTGCAGCACACACACACACATACATACACAGAGATATACGTGAACGCTCTCACACATACATTGAGATACACACATACATGTCTTCAAGCCTGCACCATACGTCTTTTTACTTGATACTCATACCCTCTGAGATGCAGTGAAGGGGAAACAGAGGGAGAACTGAAGCAGACGTCCACTATACTTTACTTAACCGAGTGTATTTTACCTAATCAAATATTAATCATTGGATATATTAAACCAATATATGTATGGAAAAATATGTTAATGGACAAACATAAGTAGATAGAGAAATAAAACTTTCAAAAAGACAGGCAGATGCGTCAACAAAAGAAAAGATAATTGTATATTAATGGGAGGGTTTGATTTAAAATAAAAAAGTGATGTAATGTTAAGTAATAAAACATGTTGGAATTTTGTACTTTTAGTGTTGTTCTTTTTTGTGGACAGACATTGGTTTATTTACCTTGACATGTTTTGACAACTTCCTGTTGTCTTCATCAGAAGGGTCACATGATGTTACTGTGACGTGTCTTGTTGGCTGTTTTATCTGTTTTACCAGACATCAGAGGACGACTACGCCCCCTACTGTCTGATGCCTTGTTGAGAACAGCATCCCAGGTGTGGGACAAGATGTATGATC
>JAQQAE010007869.1:0-15574 GCA_029823295.1 Pseudamia nigra | reverse complement strand
AATCTCCTCTTTGGTCTTCCTCTAGACCTTCTGCCTGGCAGTTCCAACCTCAGCGTCCTACTACCGATATATTCACTGTCCCTCCTCTGTACATGTCCAAACCATTACTAATAGATTACTACTAGTAATCTAACTAACTCTAATGGCTGTCTGAAGCCACTCATGTTCTCGTTGGATTGTCTAGTCCCCTAACTCTACCCTAACAGTAACCCTTCCCCTACCCTAACTCCATGAGATGTGTTCTTCCCCTGCCCACACAACAAGCCTGCAAATTGGAGCTGTAGTTTTTTTGTAGTCGAGCTTCCAGATGTGCACACAGACAAAAAAATCTTAGCAATGTGGGAACATATTGCCAAATTTAAAAACAAACAAAAAAAATCTTAAAGCTCTGGGAACATAGGGCTCACCCCAAATCTGCCATTTAGGAATTTTAGGAGTGTAATTCAGTGTAGGTCTTCACTGATATATTATATGGTACTCTGTGGGAGAATTTGGGGGAGACCACCTGTGTTACCTATTTTTATATGTAAAGCATATGAAAACAATCCTGCTTAGGTCAAGATGGCGCCGCTATGTACTGTTGGTTGTCCTAATTTGAAAGGAGTCAAGCCAGACAGACAGAAAGGTACTATTCACAGGACAACCGATGGGACAAAACATAAGTGGGGCCAACTTGACCTCCTGCTTCTAAGCAAGACTTACTTATGAAAATTGGCAACACAGGTGGTTTCCTTCAAATTCTCCCACATACTGTACACCCTTGCAATGTCCTCCATCGATCCAGTCAGAAGGTTTGCTCAAATCATGCTCACTTCTCCTTGTGTCTAATGGTGCATTCCAGTTGTACTCAGAAGTTGGAATTTCCAAGTTCCTAATCAGGAACCCCACCCACCCCAACTTTGCAATTCAATATGGCGGCCACTCGCACCAACTGAGTGAACACTGACAATTTCTGTTGTATTTGTATCATAGTACATCAGTCATATCCAGAGGAAGACATGAGGGATACGCCAATATTATTCTGGTTATTTGGACATGTAGTATAGAGCACATTCAGAAAATGAGTCTCATCAGGAGGTTTATATCAGCTGTATCAGAGAGCAAAGATGTTCTCTGGTACAGATGGACACCCCAAAGAGAAGCCCACAGTTCTGGTCAGACAGAAAACATTAAACAGGGACGAACCAAGGCAGGGCAAACATCTGAATCTCAACATCTCAAAAATCAAAATTGCTCCTATCACAATATGTAATGGGTCCTTTTGTACCTAAATATCTCTAGTTTATGAATCTGATTTTATTTTTTTGATGTCATTAAAGAGGTTGTACTTTTGAAATTTTTACACCTCTCATGTATGATGCAAATCAATCATGCTTGAATATGTAATTAAAATTAATTAAAATTTAGAATTGGTGCTGGCATGTGAAATACTGTCAAACAAACTTAAAGCATGTGTATAAAATCCAACAATAAAGGACAATTATTGTGCAATATTTTAAAGGTGAAGTATTGATAAAAGATGCCAATTTTTGAGTAAGAAGTTAAATGTTATCATAAAATTTAATTGTATAATTTGACTGTGTTGCAAATTTTGAGAATAATCCTAAAGTATCAGAGTTTAGGTGTGTTTGTTTAGTAAAATGGTGACCGGGTGACGAAGGAGTCAGTGACCAAGTTACTTTAGTTGGTTGAGAATAGAAAACAAAATTTACAACATTTTGCTTCAAAATCAAGTGTTATTATAGTTCAATATGTTATTAATCATGTGATGAGTATTTTAATTACAATTTTTTTTTTATCAGGAACCACGTTATGTAACTTGGTGCATGGCATGATAAAATGTAGTTTACAGGTGACATGACACATTTCATACCAAATTTCCATTTAAAATTTTCTTCAAGAATTTTCACTCATTATATGTTAACTCTTTAACTGCCTGTTTAATATGACTTGACATGACATAATATTAACAAAATAAGCAACAAAATTGAACAAAAAATTGATTACATTATACATTATATATAACATCTGCAGCACAATGAACAAGAAACACAGTAACATGAACGCAAAAATGAGCAAAACTGACCTTAGGCTCCATCATTTGGTTGAACAGGCAGTTAAAGTGTTAAAGTACATATTAATATCTACACAAATATTTAGAGTAATTAAATGTAAGTGAATTAGTTTCAGAGATATGAACATGAAATGGTGACTGGGTGATGGCCTTGGTTTGGCCCAACAGTCAGTTCATGCAGTGGAACATCTTTCACCAGTGAAAAACTACAAAAAAACTGTTTGGAATCAGGTGTGAACAGTTGCATATGAATTGGAATACAGTGGAATTTTCTCTTTTTCAGAAAAAGGGAAAGAAAACGGAATATTAGTGCACATGGAAACAATCATTGAGCGAATGACAGTAATCAAACCCAGAAGATGTGAGTAAAACGTTTATCCCTATACATCACATATCACAATAAACTTTACAACATACAGTTTACACTGCAGTAAGCATTGAGTTGTTGTGTCCCAGCTCTGTGAGCCTGTTAGACAGACATTCACATGAATTTGAGCATAATCCACATTCCACAGCTGGAACCAAAACACACAGACGCCACAGAAATAATCCAGCACCAAACATCACAAACAGACAAACTGCCCTTCTGCCCTTTTAGTCGTTTGCCTTTTTGAAAATGTCCATCTGCAAAACTGGCCTCTTTGAAACCAGACAGGTCCCCTCTGTCTCACTCAGCTGATCTTCATCCACCTGCCTTTTCTTCATTTATGTCAGTCTTTTTTCTCTTCTCATATCCCAAAACACAAACACACATGTAATCATCATAATCCTGCGCTGCTGCTGAACAAGGGCCAAGTGCAGACTCCACATTCCTGCAGAGATTACACACCCACACAAAACACCCCCCCCCCCACACACACACACACACACACACACCCCCCCACATACACACACCCACGCCCACACCCTCCCACACACTCATACACGCACACACAGATCCAGCCATAAACAATGACAGATTATGACTGATTCATTGGAAAATAGAGATGAGAAGAAGTGTTTTCTCCATTTCAATCAGTCTGAAATGAATAGTGACACATAATTTAACCAAATGGATGTTCAGAAGTCAGTTCATTTTTTTGTGCTTTATGTGAAAATGTGCATTCTGTCAGTTTAGAGCAGTTTTTCACAAATGTAGCCTCTCACTGGACTTTTTACTGAAAATAAACCACATTTCAAAGCATTCTCATGTTTTTCACTACTTAAATATATACAACATATATATCAGATTGCGATGAACTGGCGACTCATCCAGGGTGTACCCTGCTTTCGCCCTAAGTCAGCTGAGATAGGCTCCAGCACCCCCTCCTAGGATAATCAAGGAAAATTGAAAAAATGGACTGCAGCAAATTAAGAAAATGATCAACAAAGTGACCAAAACAATCATCAAAATGAACAAATAAAGTGTAAAAATGAACAAAATGGTCTAGAAAATGAACAAAATAATCAAGAATTAAATGAAAATAAGCAAAAAGAGCAAATTGAATGAAATGTGCATGAAAATGAACAAAATGATCAACAATAAGACCAAAATATTCAACAAAATAAAGAATATAAGCATAAAAATTAACTAAAGGATCAAGACAATGAACACAACGATCAGGAAAGTGATGAAAAAATGAAGAACTTACCAAAAAATAAGCAAAAAATTAACAAGATGAATGAAATATGCATAAAATGAACAAAATGATCAGCAACATGAACAAATTATGAACAAAATAATCAAGAATTTAACAACGATAAACAAAAATTTAGCAAAAAGGATGAAATATGCATGAAAATGATTCAAAATAGTCAATAAAATTAATAGATGACCTAGAAAATGCACAAAATAGACAAAACATAATGAAATGAACAAAAATGAATAAAACATAAACAAAAAAAAAACAGTGAAATGGACAAAAAACCCAAAACAATAACAAATTAATGGGTGACCACAGTTAAAAAAAAAAAATAGTCGAATTGACCACTATACTGAACCTACTTAAAGTGGTAATTTAACTGTCCGGATATAATGTGAATTTGGGGAAACCTGTAATATGTGAGAACATTCAGTATTATGATGATATTATGAATTTATTCTGCTTACATAGACCAAAAACACAGAATACACCATGAGCTCTGAATAAAGAAGTGAAAGAAAAACATACTTTTGGTACCAAAGCTGCACATACTGTAAATAATCAACTTATCTAAAAGAAAATCTCAAAAACAACTTAAATAATTGTTTGTTGCTGTGTATTTTCAGCCACATAAGAATGAATTCTTGCTTTTATTTCATTGTCATTTTGTTGTATGGCCATAAAGTAGTAAAGAGATGTAGAATTGTAAAAGATGCCTTTCAGGGTGTCTCTTACCATGTTTATAGATGTTGGATTGATGGTTGAATCTGTCGGTGTCAGGTTAATCCTGCAGGTTTCTGCTGTGTGTGTATGTTTGTGTGTCTTCATTGTACTTTAGGTTTCTGCGCACACTAATCACAAAGATACAAGGTGTAATCCCCGATCAATCACAGATTTGATGGCCTAAAGATTAAATGGTTAATCTCTTCTTTCTCTCTGTGTATTTAATTTTCTCCTTTGCAACATGAGATCGTTTTTTCAGGGTCTGTGCGAGTGAGGATGAAGGTACATGGAGTTCATCCTTCCACATCATCCTATATATGTCAAATCTGTGGATTTAGGGGACTTTATTACACAGCTTTGTTGAGTAGTTGATTCTGATTAGTCAATGATTTAACCATCTGTACCTTCAATAGTGACTTTAAGCCTTAAACAACAGGCTATTTATGAAGCCAGCGATTGGTGAAAGCCTGCCCCTTCTGTGCCTCATGGAAGCATAATTCAGAAAAACATAGATTACAGTGAAGACCGAGTCAGTGTCATCATGTATACATATGACATTTGTCAATTTAAAAGATCATTTTGTAGGTAAAAAAAGTCTTAGTTTGCTATATACATATATTAATTTAACCATAAACTGGCAAAAGGAACCCATCCCAACTAAATTATTTAAAGATTTCTTTCCCTTAACTGACAGTACGATACTGAATCTGATAAACCAGTCTCTGTCATTAGGCTATGTGCCACAGGCCTTTGAAACCACTATGATTAAAGCCATCCTTAAAAAGACTCATTCTGACCAAGGTGATCTAGCTACAGTAATTACAGACCCATCTCTAATCTACCATTTCTACCTAAAGTCCTTAAAAAATGTTGCTAAACAACTTCAGCAGCATTTACACAGAAATAATCTGTTTGAAGAATTTCAGTCAGGGTTTAGAGAACTCCACAGCACTCAACCTGCACTAGTGAAAGTTATTAATGATCTTCTATTAGCTTCAGATACTGGGCTAGTTTCAGTACTTGTACTTTTAGATCTCAGTGGTGCTTTTGACACTATCAACCATAAAATTTTATTACATGGATTAGAACACTCTATTGGGATTAAAGGTATTGTGCTAAATTGGTTTCAGTCTTACTTCAAACAAAGATTTCAATTTGTACATATTAACGACCAGTCATCCACACAATCTAAAGTTGGTTATGGTGTTCCACAAGGCCCAGTACTAGGTCCAATATTTTTTTTACACTATACATGCTGCCTTTAGGTGACATCATAAGAAAACATGGCTTAGGTTTTCACTGTTATGCTGATGATACACAGCTCTATTTTTCCATGAAACCAGATGAATTAAATACTATTTCAACAAAATTCCATGCTTGTTTAAAAGACATTAAGGCCTGAATGACTTCTAACTTTCTCCTGCTGAATGAAAATAAATCCAACATTATTATACTTGGCCTGAATGACTTCATTAATCTAGACAAAATTTCAGTAGATTCCAGTGCAGCTTCGAGGAACTTGGGGTGATCGTAGATCAGGACTTATCCTTCAGTTCTCATATAAAACAAATGTTGAGAACTGCCTTCTCTCATCTCCATAATGTTGCCAAAATTAGGAATGTCCTGTCCGAAGGGGGCACAAAAAAATTAATCCATGCATTTGTTATGTCTAGGCTGGATTATGGTAACTCACATTGGGAGAATGTCCAACTAAAGACATAAAAAGTCTCCAGCTGATCCAAAATGTAGCATGAGTTTTAACTGGAATCAGAAGGAGAGATCATATTTCTCCAATACTAGCTTTCCTTCATTGGCTGCCTATAAAATTTAGAATTGAATTTAAAATTGTCCTCTTAACTTGCAAAGCCCTAAATAACGAGGTTCTATCCTATATCAGAGACCTTATTTTTCCCTATAAACCAGTCAGAACTCTCCGTTCTCAGAATGCAGGTCTACTTGTGGTTCCTAGAATCTCTAGAACTAGACTGGGAGGCAGAGCCTTGAGTTACCAAGCCCCTCTGCTGTGGAATCAACTTCCAATGTGGGTGTGGGATGCAGACACACTCTGCACCTTTAAAACCAGGCTCAAGACTTTATTTTTTGATAAAGCATATAGTTAAGTCTAGGTCAGGAAAACTTTAAACTTGCCTTAGCTCTGCTGCATAGTCCTAGGCTGCTGGGGGACAGTGATGCATGGAACTTTGCTTTCTACCTCTTTCTTTATCTCCTTTTTAAATCTTCCTATACCGCTCTCTCTAAATCTCTTCCCTTCCTCTCACTCTCGCCCACCTTCTCTCTTTTTCTATCTCTCTCCCTATACTTCTTCTCACACCTTGACTCTAGTCACCTCCCTTTCTCTGTCCCTCTCTACCCCCCTTACTTATTTTCTACTTTGCAATACTGTGATACTAACTTTAGTCTTCCCTGTAGTTTTGTGCTTCTTCCCTCAGCTCTAGGTCTCTAGGTCTCCTGATGTCCTTGCTGTGTGTTTGCTGGTTGTGGACTGGTCCAGTGTCTGTGGACGTCGTCCAGTGTCTGTGTTGTTTGTTATTGCTACTCTTTTCTTTTGTCTCTCCTCTGTCCACTAACCCCAACCAGCCAAGGCAGATGGCCGCCTACCGTGAGCTGCTGGTTCTGCTGGAGGTTTTTTTCTTTCGTTAAAGGAAGTTTTTCCTCCCCCTGTCGCCCTTGGCTTGCTCTCGGTGGTTCTGTTGGATTTGCTCTCTGTATAGTCATGAGGTCTCGGCCTTGAATTGTGAAGCGCCTAGAGATAATCGTCAATTATGATTGGCGCTATACAAATAAAATTGAATTGAATTGAATTACATTCTATTTATGGTTGTAGGCAATGCATTTAAGACTCATTTGTCAACCTGATCTAACAAGTGTTATGTCAGCTTTAAGCCTGTATTCATGATAGCCTACCATTTCATCACCTGCCTCTGCTTCTCTGTCAAACTCATACACGAGTCTGTCATCAGGTCATCACACTCACTGCCACTTAGCAAAGGTTAAAAATGACCTGTCATTTGGCAAACAAACGATGCAGGATGTTCTAAACTGAAAAGTTGAGCATCCTTTTGAGACGCTCTTGCTGTTCATGTGTGTTGGACGCTGATGTGTGAAACAATGTGTCCTTTGTTATGTTTTCCTTCCCATGGTTGTTTCCTGCCTGTGCTGCTGTTTATGGATTTTTGTGAGGTCATTTCCCATCATCTGAACAATAGAAGAATACAAATGAACTCACAAAGAAAAAAGGAAGGAGGGAGAGATGTGGGGCAGGATGTGTGTGTTTGTAAAGTGTGTGGGGGTGTGTGTGTGTGTGTGTTCCTCACCTAAATCCCCTAATCAGCTCAGCAGTCGAGCTCGGTGGGGGACTCTCAGTGGGATATGTGTGTTTATGGGTTTGTTTAGGAAAATAGTGAAAAATGATCAGAACAAGTGAGAGATGTTTCTTCTGCGTAGATATATATTCAAGTCAATTTTATACTATACTCAGTGTGTACAAAAACCATCACCACTTCACATTAAACCCACAATTTAGAGTATTCCTGCATTAAATTGTCTAAAAATAATCTCACTTGGCCTGTTGTGTATAGTTTACTCATTAATCATATGCTTTATTTGGTCATGTGTTCAATGTGTCAAATCCCCAATGACGCTGTTTTCCAACTTTTTTTTTTTTCCAGAGGACCCACTATTTAAATTACAAATAGCACTGAAGTACCGTATTTTCCGGGTGATATGTCACTCCAGAATGTTAGTCGCACGAGCCAAAAAATGCATAATGAAGAAGAAAAAAACGTGTGTAAGTCGCTCTGGAGGACAGGTCGCATTTGTTCGGGGAACGTGCTTCAAGCGCTCGGGCAGGCGGCCGCGCACTTGACGGCAGAAGCAACAGCTTGTGGCTCGCCTCCCCGCCTCACTGGTTACGTGATGGCGCCAACATGTTTGGTGTTAAGCTGATGGCAGGTATGGTTGGTATGTTGTAATGTCTACTTTTTAAATTGTCAACAATACAGATGCGGCAGATGCAGGTACACAAGCCTAGAGCAATGTCTAGCGGCTGTCAGTGCGACAAACACCCAATACTTGAAATATTTTTATATATTTGTCGCTCCGCTATATTTGTCGCTTTCCCAGCGTATGCAAAAAACTGCGAGGTGTAATTCTGAAAATACAATACATTTACCTTAGTAGTTTTTTAAGAGAAAAATGTACTTCTGAGAGTAGATATTACACAGAATACTTTTTACTACATTGGTAGCTTGGTGAGGAAAAAATGGCTTCTCTTCAGTTATATTTGGGTACACATTTAAATGAGTAGGAGTAAAATAAAAAAGTGAAAGAATAAACAACACAATATTCAAGTAAATTACAAAAATTAACAACATAAAATAAATCAACAAAAATCAACAACATAACCAACAAAAATTAGTAAAATTAACAAATACTGTATCCACACCCATTGTCATCCATCCATCCATCCACCCATCTTCTACTGTATCCACAGCCATCCATCATCCATTCATCATCCATCCATCCATCCATCCATCCATCCATCCATCCATCCATCAATCCATCCATCCATCCAAACATGTTGATAACAATCCCTAACCTTTATAGTCATCTGTTGTTGCATTTCAATTTTTAGTACAGTGTAGTGCAGCAAACATGGCCAAAATCATGTTGTTATGTTATGAACACAGTACAACAGCTCCAACTTTTTTTTAATTGTGGAATTGGACCAGACATTTAGGTAAAAAGTCCAACGACAAAGTAGGGAGCGGTGTTCACTTTGGCATTTCACTGCATAGATTATTGAGATAAAACAATATCCCAAATGAGTAGTTTATGAGTAAAATGAACAAAAGAATATTTATGAAATAGGCGATATCAAATCATTACAAGCAGCTAATAATATCACTTCACTGTCACTTATACTGTATGATTATGAATTATACATTTAATACAGTTTAGAGGATGCACATAAACTGAAGTGGCAGATGTGACCTCTCCATATGCACAGCAGCACTTGGACTATATTTCTCTGATGCAGATGCACATTAATTCCCTAAATGTCCTAAATTATGTCTGTCTGCTGCTCATCATTCCTCACATACACTGACATATTCACATGCGACAAATATAGTATTGGCCATGAAAGGCTTTGTGAATACAAATCTATTAAAGATATTACTATGAAAAAAAATGGTTCAGCTTCATATCATCATTATTTTAGTTCCATTTTCCAGATTAATGTGAATTGTGCACGAGAGCCTGAAGGTTTATCTGTATTTTTGAGCTGCTGTCTGCATTTGTATGCAAAGAGGATGCATGAATATGCCCTTTATGTTAAATATATTGTTGCATTAGATTAGCTGCGGAACCGATTTTTATTAAATGGTCTCAGAGTAATGGAAACATATTGAAACAATAATGTCCCATTAATTCATGGACATATGACTGGATGTTCAATTGGTTACTCATTTGGGCAGTGGTGGCCTAGGGGCTAGAGAAGGGAAGCTGTAACCAGAGGGTTGCTGGTTGAAATCCCAGACTGGCAGGAGATTTGCTTGGGGAAGATGAAGGCTGCCGTCTGTCCCCACCCTCATCATCATCACCACTTGATGGTCAGCAAGGCCTTTAACCCCCAAACACTCCCTGGGCACTGCTCAGCAGCTACCCACTGCTTTCTAATGGATGGGCTAAATGTGGAGTAAAAATTTTATTTATGTATATATATATGGCCTTTAAAGATAATTTAACTACTCAGTCTGACAGCAGCTCTGTTTTTGTTCTTTTGAAGGCAATCAATTTTATTTAACAAAGTGTATCTAGAAAAAACTTAAAACACAAGAGAATGACACAAAACATATAAATATATATAGGTGAAGGTTTAGTCTTCACCTTCTGAATGTTGCTAAACATCAGCTATATTCAGCAAATAACTGTTGTTATTCTGCAACCTTGTGCAATTAAAAGACCTTCATTATGACTATTTTGATTCTTTTTCTTGTTCTTTTTATTGTATCATATTTCTGGTGGAGGTAAATCAATAAAAAGTTGTGATTGTTGTAACAGTGAGCTGCAATATTCTTCTTGTTGATTGTAATCTTACAGGAAATAAACAGTATGTCACCATGGCAGAAGCAGAAATGTGGCTGACAGTGTTTTTTGTAGGGTAGAGAAGCACAGCTTTTACTGTAAGTTGTATCTGTTGATGCTGTTTCATTTCAGGGACTCTGTGAAAGAGCTGACGGACAAATGTGATTTTACTAATAACCTGGAAATACTGGACCTGGCAATGAGCTATGTATATTTAAGATCACAATATTCTGGATTTGATTAGTTTTGTTGAATTAAATATGATTTTTTTGCCTCATCTGGAGGCAAATGTTTCATAATCTTACCTTTTTTGTTTGTGGAAAAATTATCATATTTAACATTTATCTAAATTCAGTAATAAAATGCATGGTCTTATCAAAAGAAAGGAACTAAAATAACAGGATGATGCTTTTTGTGAAATGAACTTCTAGGTTACTTGTTCATACTTTCAAAAGTTGTATTTTGATTTGAAGTTACAATCTAATTGATAATTAGTACCTTAATTACTTACTGTATTAGCATATGTATTTGTAGGGTATTGACCCTTTATTAGGGATTGTGGTAAATAATTATGAAATTATTAATGCAATATGTATGAAAATGAGTTCACTTTAGAAAAGAGAACACATCCTGAGTTACAAGTGCTTTATACGGAGTTATTTGCACACCATTGCCCACAAAGTTGGAATAAGATATTTTTACCTCTTCTCATGAAATGATTGTGACAATGTGATTTATTCTTGATAAATAAAGTGTGTTACTTCTCAAAACGTAATCTCTTCCCAAGGTGATTAGTCGTGTGGATAAAGAGGAATAAAAAGAGCAATGTGTCTGAAAACAAATTATTCCAACTTTATGAGCAACAGAGTACTAATTGTCACCAGTTACACTTACAGTTACTGTTCAACTTATGTCGTGAGCAACATACTCATATATATTTTTATATTTAATAGTTTTTATTTACATCATATTCAAAAGCACACATCTGCCTGCTAGCTAGCTGGCTGACTGGCTGGCTAGATGGCAGCAGGATTTACAGGATTTATCTTTCCCACATGAGAGATCTCATGCGAGATGGTTAAAAACAGAATAAATGTGACCATGAGTGAAGTTATTACAGTTTTTCACTGTTGGGTTGGTACATTTCTCATTTGGTACAAATAGCAAAACACCATGGATTACCTGCAAAATCCAATCCCTTGCTCAAAATCCTTAGTTCCTCTCTCAAAAGTAAAGATCTATGTCAATGAACATGTCAGTACATCAGAATGACAAGTCCTTGTGTCATTGTGTGTGGATAAGAGAGTTAAATTGCTTAGTCATGTTGTCAATATAACAGTGTCCTCTGGAGGGATGTTCTGATGTTATTGTAAATAGTAGGTTACATCTTAGTGTATGTGGGAGATTGATTGCAAGAGATTGGACAAGATTCACATTTACGCTTTTACTGTTTATACTGTAATTTGTTGACAGACCATGACATTGCAATACAGAAAGGAAAAGACGACCCTGGCCTTTGTAAACCCATGATTGTGATCTACAAGTGTGGCTCAACTCGAACTCCCATATGTCCTCGGTCTCTTCTGCCTCTTCCTCTGTTTTACCTCACAACTCCTCTGCCACACAGCCTCACTCCTCTTCCTCTTCTTGTTCTCTCTGGATGTTGACCCCATCCATTTCCTTGTCCTTCCTTTGGCAGACATTGCAACTTTGTGTTGTGCTCTGGCTATATATACTTGCCAGTTAATGGTTAATGAGATGCAATTTTGAGCTATTTCAGAAATTTACATACATTTCCCTTTGTTAGAGAAAGTCAAGATTCACCTGGGAACAATTTACCAATTCAGGACAGATTTAGTAAAAAAAGTCTAATGGAAATGTATAGAAATATGCTTAACATATTATGACAACTTGTTCAGCCATTTTACATGTAAAAACTTATATGAGGAACTAATGCCTAAATGTTGTGGGAGGTGAGATTATTCAACAGGGATCCATAATAATACATTTTGATCAGCATGACAAGCAATTGATAATGTAGGAAACAGCAGAGAAATCTTCATAATCATTGGCATGGACATACCAAAGCATTTGAAACTTGTTCAAAGATGTGAGAAACTTCTTTTTTGATGTGTACAAGTGACACAATGATGTGAAGATTGAAGAAGTAGTTTTGAGAATTTCAATTCAGGTCTTAGAAATGTACCAAAGTGACAGAGAAAAACTTTATTTTAGAGATGATAAATCAATATACTAATAAGATACATCAAAGGTGACTGAGTTGGAGGTTTGTGTATGTGTTTATGAGTAGAGCTAACAATTATTTTAATTTCCAATTAATCTTTTACTAATTAATTATTTAGTTGTGTTGTAACATTTAAAAATGTAGTAAAAATATGAATCAATGTTTATGATAATTTAACAAATATGATCCACAGTCCAAACATATTCTGTTAACTATCATAGAGGAGGAAAGAGAACAGAAAATGTTCATATTTATGAAGCTGAATTGGAGAATTTTTAATGTGTTTCTTAGAATGTACTGAAATAAAGTAATGAAATACCAAAATGGAAGGTAGTTAATGACAGGTAATTAACTACTTTTTCAGCTCTACTGTTTATTGTATATCTGTGCATGTGATGACAACAGCAGCCATTTTATTGACTGTCTTGTCTAAAACGCTGACAGTGCTCCCTATTGTGCAAAATAAAACCTGCCACAGTGAATTAAAAGTTCAACCTGAGCAACACAAGTGAACACACGTGACGAAAGTGCTCTGAAATGTGCAGTGGATTTATTAAAGGGGATCAGTAAGTCAGTGGGAACAGTAAACAAATCATGCTTATTTATACCTCGGTGTAATCCATAACCTCTGACTTCAGCTCACCTCTCACGCTGCTCAAAGACACAATGTTTGACAGCTCAGCTTAGCTCAGACTGCGCCGACAGTGGACAGATTACAGCATGCCAGTCTCACCCAACATGGTGGGCCATAAAATGATGATGGTTAAACATACAGTAGGTGTAGATTTCAGACAGGATGAGGGGTATTTTTGTCCACCTTGATATTAACAACATGCATTTGTCCCCCCATAAAACAGCTTGGGTTATGGTTTGAAATTTTGAAATTGATGGCTGCAACACATCTCAAATGAGTTGGTACAAGTTAATTGGCAACAGGTTCAAAATGAGGTCATGTGTTCCATGAAATTATAAAATGTTTAAGTTTCCACATCTGATATGTTGTTTCTGTTCTATCGGAATAAAATATGGGTTTATGAGATTTGCAAAACATTGCCTTCTGCTATTATTTACATGTTACACAACATCCCAACTTCACTAGAATTGGGGTTGTAGATTGTCCAAGGTACCCACATTTAGCTTTGATAACAGCTTTACACACTCATGGCATTCTCTCATCAGATTCAAGAGGTACTCACCTGGAACAGTTTTAATTAAGCAAACAAAAAAGACAGCCCATCATTACTTTAACCTCTTAAGCCTCAGTCTCTTTTTAGAGCTTTTTTTTTGGATTTCAAAATTTGATAATTAATTTGCTTCACGTTGGACTTGTGCTTTGGCGTTTGTAAATATAATTTATATATGCTTGCAGTGGGGTTTCTCCTGTTTAATTTGATGTGCAATATGACTCTGTTTTTACATGATTAGTAAAGTGTTTCATGCTTTCTGCTTTATGATTTTTGTTGCAGACCACCTTTGGGCGACTCTGGGGGTCCATCCTGTTCCCCTTAGTCCCCTTATCTGGAGGCTCTGTGGTTTTCGAGGTTAAATGAAATTCAGTCAATCTGAAAAATTCCAAGAACTTTGAATGTGCCCCCAAGTGAGCTATCAAACACTATCTGACTTGCTGTAAACTGTCAGTTTCTAGTAATTCTGCTAAACTTACACTACTGGAGTTTTAGAACAAAAGTTTTAGAACACCACAATTTTTCAGGTTCAGTGAATAGCTTGAAATGGCACAGAAATAAGCTGCAATTCTGTAGGAAAGACCTACATTTGTAAGTGTTATGATGGTCTGTCTGTCTTCCATTGTTTTTGTTCCTTTTTCTCACCATTTTTATAGCAACACAACGCTTTCTGCAGTACAATACTGTTCAAATAATGTTCATGAGGGTGTGGTACCAGTGTGTTCCAACACTATTTTTATGCAGACTGAGGAGGTTTTAATTAATCAAACAAATTTGGGACACCTCTAGGAATTAGTTGTACCAACTTTCAAGGCTTGATCAACCCTTATTGTTGCAGAACAGCATTAAGTTGTTAACCCCTTTTTGTATAATTCTGAAATGTACGCTATTTTTCAGTTTTGGGTAACTTTAACTTTTTTTAACCACTTAACTTTGTTACATTTCAAGCTATCCATTGGACGTAAACTATTTGAATTTCAAAAATTTCAAAAAAACTGTAAAAGCTGGGGTGTTTTAAAACCTTTGAAATGCTAGCGTATCTCTTGGTCTTCCTTTCCTGAGATGGAAAAGGGTGAGTTTTATCATAATATCTGATGGAGGAGGAGACGGTGTGACCAGACTGTTGACTGGTAGTGTATGTTGTCAAAATACAGAAAGTAATGAAGCTGTTGAGAGGAACTTGGCAAAGTAGAAACTCTGACAAAGCATCAATATCTGACAATTGCTAAAGAAAATATTAACAACAGAGAAAATGACAATTTTAAATGAGGGAAAGCACAAAAATGAACAATTTACAAAATGCAAACTGGTGACAGAGGAACAGTCCAATTAAAGGAAAACAGCAAGGACAGAATGAAGGATAGGGGAGTGAGTGTAAACATTGTCATATTGTGTCACTTTTATTATGATATTTTCCGTGATGAATGCAGGAGACAGTAGGTTTGGTGAAGAGGAAGGATTTTTCATTGGAGCACTTTATGTCAAGATCCCTGCGGCTGAATGTACTTTTGATTAAAACAGACCACCATAAATCAATCAAACAATCAATCAATCAATCTTTATTTGTATAGCACCAATCATAATTGCCGATTATCTCTAGGCGCTTCACAATTCAAGG
>JAQQAE010007868.1:0-15575 GCA_029823295.1 Pseudamia nigra | reverse complement strand
AACTTCACATTGTTCATCTTATTCAGTTCATCTCTGATATTGATTTTCATAATTCTAACCTTTATCATTTTTAAAATATTAAGCTATTTTGACAATTTTTTCCCCGTAGGAAATGAATGAGGACTCTTAACAGAATGTGTGGTTACCATGTCAACGACAATGCTCTGACCCTTTGATTACTACTCCACTGAATAGTTCAATTAACTCTCGCACTTTTCCGGCAAGTTCAACTATTTTGACTCATCAATCCCACGTGATCTCTTCTGGGATTGAACATTTTCTAATTTTTTTATTATTTTCTCCATTAAAAAAAAAAAAATTCATTGTCTTGTGTCTTCTTTCCTGTTTTGGTCTTGTACTGTTGCATTTTTTAAAATAATTTCCTTAATTTTTGTTAAGTCTTGGTTCATTGCCTTCCCTTTTGATATTTTTCTTTATTTTCTCACCATTTTGTCTATTTTCTCTTTTATTTTGACAATGTTTTGTTTAGTTATGTTATTTTCCAAGACTGTAATGTTAAATTTTCTTTTCTTTATCAATTCATTCATTTTTGCTTCTAATTTTGTTTATTCATTTGATTGTAGTGTCAATTTATCTTGGTGAGTTTGTTAACTTTGCTTTTGATTTTGTTAATTTTTAAAATAATTTCCTTAAATTCATTACATACAGACGTGGATAAAATTGTTGGTCCCCTCTGTAAATGACAGAAAAACCCACAATGGTCACAGAAAGAACTTGAATCTGACAAAAGTAATAATAAATAAAAAATTATGAAAATTAACCAATGAAAATCAGACATTGCTTTTGAATTGTAGTTCAACAGAATTATTTTATTTTATTTTTTTCTGTCATTAACAGGGTACCAACAATTTTATTCACATCTGTATTTGGTTAGTTTTTCTTTGTGTTCATTTCCCTCATTTATCTTGAGTTTTAGGTTCATTTCTGTCCATTTTTCTTCAAATTTTGTTTATTTTTGTTAATTTCCTTGATCGTAGTGTTAGTTTTTATTTACTCTGTATCATTAATTTATTCCTCTTTTTGGTACAGCGTATTTTTAGAATTTTGTTAAATTTGCTTATAATTTTATTAACTCTGGATTATTTTTTGTTAATTTTTAAAAAATTTGTCTCCTTTTTTTTCCCATTTCCTTGAATATTTTCTCAATCACCTTCATGATATTGTTGAGTTTGTTCATTTTTCTTCTAATTTTGTTTGTTTTTGATTTTTTTTTTCTTTTCTTGCAGGTTTTCTTGATGTCCTTCCATGATTCGTTCATTTTTGTTTTTATTTTGTTATATTTTAAATTCACATCCACGGGTAAATTGTTGTAAATGTTAACAGTATGTGTTGTTTTTGTCTTTAACAGTAACCTGGATCCTTTGACAGAAACTGTATCCTTCATCAGCAGAAAAATGCAGTGATTTGTTGAAGTAATATTAAATTTTATTTTAATTTGTATTTGGTTTTCTGATGATTATCGCTGCCTTTTTAACCCTGGTCTGGTTTTAAGGTCAAATTGACCCTTTTTCATATATTTACAAGGGGAAGCTGTGGAAACGCCAGGCAGTACACGGAATCAGTACTCCAGTAAAAGTAGAAGTACTCATAAATAAAAGTATTTGAGGTAGTGGGTAACTTTATATCACAGAACAGATTCATTTCATCTTTTTTGGGGTGATTTTTGTGGTTTATTTTATTAATTTGTATTTTTTTGCTCCGTTTCTTCATCATATTGTTCATTTTTGCTCATTTACTTGATTATTTTCTTTCTTTTTGCTTATTTTTTGATTAATTTTGTTGTTTATTTTGTTCATTTTTCCTTCAGGTTTGTTCATTTTTTTGTTCCTTTACATTTGTTTATTTTCTTGGGGTTTTTTTGTTCACCTTGTTGGTCTTTGTTCATTTCATGCATAGTTCTGCTTCTTTTTGTGCAGTTTTGTTTACATTGATGATTATTTTGTTCATTTTCTGGATAATTTTGCCCATTTTCTTGGTTATTTTGTTCAGTTTGAAGATAATTTTCATCCTTTTGTTTCTTCAATGTTATTCATTTTGTTCATTTTGATGATTTTGTTCCTTTTTTTTTCCAATTTTGTTAATTTTCTTTTTTATTTTATGGATATTTTTGCTTCTCTTTTGTTCAGTTTTATTCATGTTTTTTTTCTTGTTTTCTTCACTTGGAGCAAAAGTAAAGTACTCTGTAAAACAAGTCCATGTAAAGGAGTATATGTATGTGAGTACTAGTACTGTGAGGACGGTGGAGGTTGTAGTAACATCTGCACCACGAGTGAAGACGATACAAGGGTTAAAGTAACCGTACTCATCTTTTGTCCTACGCAGCATCTGCCTTTCAGAACTTAATGTCGAGTATTTGTTACTGTTGCGTGTAGTACTTCCTTTGACCTTTGACCTCAGTACGGGATCCCGTTCTACCTGCAGTACCTGGCTCACTGGCCAGAGTACTTCATCGTGGCCGAGGCTCCCGGAGGTGAACTGATGGGCTACAGTAAGTCTGACCCTCATCACACCAGTAGAACCAGTCAGACTCACACACTGACGTCTCCCTGCTGTTTTTCAGTCATGGGGAAGGCCGAAGGGTCCGTGGCGAGGGAGGAGTGGCACGGTCATGTGACCGCTCTGTCGGTCGCCCCCGAGTTCAGGCGACTCGGCCTCGCCGCCAAGCTGATGGAGATGCTGGAGGAAATCTCAGAGAGGTTCGTACAAGTGCATCCAAAATATCCAGAAAATGAGAGAAAGTCGAGTGAAAAATGATGAAAACGAGATAGTTGAGCGAAAAAAAAGGAAGAAATTGACAAAGTCGAGCGAAAACCGATGAAAATGAGGTAAAGTTGAGAGAAAAATGAAGAAAATGAGATAAAGCCGAGCGAAAAATGACAAAGCCGAGCAAAAAATAATGAAAATGAGTAAAATAATGAACAAATGAGAAAGGACCTAATAATCAGGAAAATGAGTAAAAAGTAATAAAATAATTAAGAAAATGAATAAAAATGACCAAATCATGAACAAAATAATGAAGAAAATGAGTTAAAAAAAATTATGAAAATAATTAAGAAATTAATAAAAATGGTCAAATGATCCAGAAAATTATTCAAAATGAACAAAATCCAGAAAAGTAGTGAAAATGGATGAAATAAAGAAAATGAGTAAAAATTTACAAAACAATTAAGATCATGAGTAAAAGGTAATAAAATAAGAAAATGAATAAAAATGATAAATAATAAACAAATAAATCACAAAAGTGAGTAAAAATGAACAAAATAATCAAGACAACAAATGGAAATGATCCTAATGATGAGGAAAAAGAGTAAAAAATGAACAAGCAGTTACGTAAATGAATGAAAAGTAATAAAATAATCAAGAAAATGAGTAAAAATGAACAAAATAATGAAGAAAATGAGTAAATAATTCAGAAAATGAACAAAAGAGTGCGGGGAATTATTACAAAATGAATAAAAGCCAGAAAATGATTGAAGTAAAAAAGAAAATGAGTAAAAATGAACAAAATAATGAAGAAAATTAAGAAATGAATCAAGAAAATGAATAAAATTGAATAATGAAGAAAATGAATTTAAAAAATAAAATGCGTAAAACTGTATTGGATACTGTAGCGTTGAATAAAATACAACCGTAATGAATATAATAATGTATGAGGATGTGTGTATATGTATATAATGTGTGTTTATGTACATATAAAATGTGTGATTGTGCAGGAAAGGAGGCTTCTTCGTGGACCTGTTCGTGCGAGTTTCCAACCAGGTGGCCGTCAACATGTACAAGCGTCTGGGTTACAGCGTCTACAGAACCGTCATCGAGTACTATTCAGCCAGCAACGGAGAACCCGACGAGGACGCCTACGGTAAGAACCACATGACCCGCCGGGCGGCCAATCACAGCTCCGGTTCATCACGGATCCAGTCCAAGTGTGTGTGTTTGTTCCAGCTTTTTGGGTTCATTTTCTTTATTATTTGGTTCATTTCTTTTTTTTTTAATCCATTTTGTTAATTAATTTGTTCACTTTGTTGATTGTTTGAGTGTTTTTGTTCATAACCTTGATTTGTTTGTAATAATTAAGAAAATAAAAACAAAATCATCAAATTGAAGTTTTCATTCAATTTGATTTTGTTTTTATTAATTTTATTAATTTTTTTTCTCATTTTCTTCATTATTGGTTCATTTTTTATCTTTGTTCATTTTTATTTATTTTCTTCATTATTGATTCATTTTTTAATTTTCTTATTTTGTTCATTTTTACTCGTTTCTTCATTATTGGTTCATTTTTTATTTTCTTATTTTGTTCATTTTTACTCATTTTCTTCATTAGTGGTTCATTTTTTATTTTCTTATTTTGTTCATTTTTACTCATTTTCTTCATTATTGGTTTTTTTTAGTTTCTTGATTATTTGGTTAATTTTCATTCATTTTTCATTATTTTGTTGATTTTTGTACATTTCTTTATTCATTTTTGCTCCTCTTGTTGAATATTTTTTTCATTTTTGTTCACTTATTTGATTATTCATTTTCCTTCCCTGTGTGTATTATATTTTCATTATTGCTGCTTATTTTCATGTTTGTATTATTTTACAGTTTGACGTGAACACTGACGTAAACAGTTGCAGACTGTGGTTTAAATGTTTTCCAAGGACGTTGACCAGCTCATAAAAACGTCGTCTGGTTTTAATTTGAAACTCGGTAACGAGCAGGTCAGAGGTCGACGCCGGTTTCAGCCCGGGTGAAGAGGAGCTGCAGATGAAGCTGGGTTTCTGACGTGTCGTGTTTTGTGTTTCAGACATGAGGAAGGCTTTGTCCAGAGACACAGAGAAGAAGTCCATCATCCCTCTGCCTCATCCCGTCCGACCCGAAGACATCGAATAACAGCGACCGTGACTCTCTGACGCGTCCACCACCGTCATCATCAGAACCGTTAAACTGGACCTGCTCCACGGTATCCAGTCAGAGAGTCACACGTCACCAGCCCATCCTCATGTTCCATAAACAACACAGCACACGCCGAGTTCGTCATGTGACGTCATTACAAACACGAGCTCGGTGTGGATCCCACAGGAGAAACCAGATGGTTGACTGCACACGTACATTACGAACTATGTTCTGTTCCTTCACCTTCGTAGCCGGTTCAACGTGCACGACGGCGACGCTGACCCCCGACCAAACGCCGCAGCGTTTCCTGGAGGTGCTGCGTACAGATTGCATCATAAAGTCAAATAGTTGAAGCCCATTTTTACTCCTTTACATGCGTGAATACGTGGGTGTGTATCAAACTCCCTTGTGGTTTTTTTTTTTTTTGTCAGCATGGATGTTAATCAATACGTCCACTAGAGGACGGTGTGGAGTTCAGACTGCTCTGTCTTCTCACGTGGACTTGCATTGGGACTTATATCTGAAGATACAAAGTGAAATTTATTTGTCATGAATCATTATGTGTGATATTTTATTAGTTCCCTGTAATAAATGATCTGGTTCATCTTTAACTGTTTGCGCCGTTATTAAAATATTACGGCAAATAATCCAACAAATCGCTGCCCTGCTGGGGTTTAATTGACGTGTTGCTATGGTAACTAATGTCTCCGATGGAGTTGGACCTTCATATCTAATATTTATTCAATACATATCAGTTCATAGAGGTGTTTGTAATATGACTTTAACACTGCTTGGTGAAGTTTTAGTGGTTAGTTAGCTTTCCCTACGCTCTGCCACTGTTCGTCCAAATATGGTCACATCCTGTTTTTGTCTCCACGATGACACTAATATATACAGTCTATGGCACAGACTGTCCTCAAAAAGTTGAGCCATTTCCGTACATCTTCATGGTGCTTTCTGTTCTTTTTTGTCTACATTGCACAACACTGCCCCCTACGACTCGTGGTGGTACTGCTCTGTTTTCTGAGTCGAGGTTTGAAAACGAACCAAATGAAAGAACCAGTTTTATCGTTTGCATGATAGAAAAAGACAAATCTGCTGATGATTTTACAAACAGTAGCTTTGACTTTCAGACAGTGTCGTGGACATCTTTTATGTCTGAGGATTAATAACCACAGCAAGTTTTATTTAACCCTCGTCTGGTTTTTGGGTCAAATTGACCCCTTGTCATACAGTTGTCGTGTGGAAACGCGAGTAAATGGAAGTAGAACTACAGTATTCATAAATGAAAGTACTTGAGGTAGTGAGTAACTATATCACAGAACAGATTTATTTCAGCTTTTTTGGGTGATTTTACTTTTGTGGTTTATTTATTAACCTTGTTTTGCTCCATTTCCTCATTGTTCATTTTTGCCCATTTAGTTTTTTTTTCCCTTCATTTTGTTGGTTTTGCAGGACAACTGTTCATTTTTCCTTCACATTTGTTCATTTTGTGGATAGTTTTGCTTGTTTTATGTGAGTTGATTATTTTGTTTCATTTTCTGAATAATTTTGGTCCTTTGTTATTTTGTTCAGTATGAAGCCAATTTTCATCCTTTTTTTTTTCAACGTTCATTGTTTTCATTTTTAAGTATTTTGTTCCATTTTTCTTCCACACGACACTTTCTCTTTACAAATATATGACAAAGGGTCAATGTGACCCAGATATTTTTAAAGGCATTACATTTTTTTGTTTATCGTCTACAAACATGACCAGTTTCAACTAAATCAGCTCAGACACTTTCAAACAGATGCACAAAAAAAACATTTAACAAAAAAAAAAGCAACCATCATTTGACATTTTTGTGGAATTTTCCAGGATTTTCCAGGACGTGTGGGAACCTCGAATTAAAAACGCCAGACTCTGGTTATTTAAAGAGTTGTTATTACAAAGAAAACCACATCTCAACATGAGCTTCTGTACAAATAGAAAATCCACCGTCTACTCTTTGTCCTCATCTTGGCCTTCGTCCTTCTCGTCTTCGCTGTCCTCGCTGCTGGTGCTGTCCTCCTCGTCTCGGTCGTCGTACTCCTGCTCCGCGGTCCTGTTCGGCTGGTCCTCGTCGTTTCCGCCCTCCGTCGCCGTCTCTTCGGGTGGTCTCTCCGGAGCCGTGTCTCTGTCCTCTCGGTCGTCTTGTCCTCCGTCCGCCTGCTGCCTCTTCCACATCTTGGCCATGGCGAGCAGCTTGAGGTTGGGCTGGTTGGCGGCGTCTTCGGGGAAGATGTAGTCGTAGTACTCCTCCCAGCCGGCGTCCGACTGCACACGAGCACAAAGTCAGGAGCAAGAACCAAAACCTGTTTCCTTGTATTTTTAAGTGGACTTTTAATTACTTTTTACTTTTGTTTGTTTTCATTATTTTGTTACTATGGAGATGAATCTGTGATGTTAGTGGTGATGCGTTTACAGACGCTGTTTTCCTGAATTCTCACCCCGTCGTCGGCCGTCAGCTTCCTCCTCTTCTTCACCTTCTCCGGTAGAAGTTTCCGCACTCGCTCGCGGCTGGCGTCGGAGCCGAACTCCTTCTCGAAGTCCCTCCAGGACTCGAGCAGCATCAGGCGCTCCTCCTTCTCCTCGCAGCTCCTCAGACTCCGGTTCGCCTCCTCATACACCTGCCGACTCCTCTGGACGCGATCGGCACCGTCGATCGACAGCTCGAACTTGGCAAAGCTGATCCACACCTGGAGGTCAGAGGTCACGTCAGGACGGAGAGCAGACAGAGACCACATTGTAAATGATATGCAACTCCTCGTTCCAATGAAGTTGGGACATTGTGTGAAACTCAAATTGAAAGAAGACAGGATATTTAATGTTCAATCTGACTATGGTGCGGGGGCTAACACCCCCCCCCCAATACCATCACAGATGCCTTTTCCTCTTTATTCAGAGGACACGACGCCACACAAACCTGATCATTCCTCTACTTTTCCAGTCTGTTCTTGACCCTGTCCCAGCTCTTCTGGAACATGTTGCAGGCATCAAATTCAAAATGTGTGAATATCTTATATCTGATTGGTTTCCAGACACAGCTGTGCGGTGGCCTCACCTTGACGTGTTGCGTTCGCTGCAGCAGTCGTTTGTACAGGTTCCTGGTGTTTTCAAACTCCGCCTGCTCGATCTCAAAGTCGATGTAGGATTTCCACAGAACCTGAAAACACATCGAAAAACGTCTTCACTCCACTTCAGAGCTGAGGTTCATTTCTCTGCTGCTACTAATTCGTAAGTAACTAGTTTGTGTGGTCATTTAGTTTGGTCAAAAATGAACATAATTATGAAAAGTCATAAAATAACACAGAAAATGAACAAAGTTATCAACAGAACAAGTGAACAAAAAAAAACCAAGGTCAGTACCTCGGGCATGTCCAGCCGAGGCTGTCCGATAGCCAGTTCGAAGATGGCCCGGGCCCGGTCCACGTCCCCCAGGATGGTCTCCAGCTCCGAGAACTTTATCCACGTGGTGCAGTTCTCAGGACTGAACTCCAGGTACTTCTCATACAGCTTCCTGCAACGGTCAAACTCACGCAGCTGCAGCTCCAGCTCGATGTAGCCCTTCAGCAGCTTGTTCTTTGGACATTTACCGATCCCCGTCCCCTGAGGAGACGCCCAGGACAGGGGTTAGGGGGGACACAGACGCCCAGGACGGGGGTCAGGGGACACGCGGACGCCCAGGACGGGGGTCAGGGGACACGCGGACGCCCAGGATAGGGCGTCTGCGTGTCACATCATTCAATATTAAAAGTAAAAACAACAGAAAAGACGGAAACTCGAGCATGTAGGAAACAAAAGACAAACATGTCTGACATCAGTGTCAGTTGAACATTGTTGAATCTCACCATGATCTTTCTGGCCGCCTGCAGGTTTTTCTGTCGAATCTCAAACTGGGCAAAAAGCAGCCAGATCTTCGCAAACGTGAACTGGAAGTGAAGAAAACATGACGTGTGAACATCTGAACCACGTCAGACTTGTTCTGTGAGACAAAAACGGTGTCGAGGTGCAGGAAGGTGAACCTTTTTGTGAGGGATGAGCTCCAGACAGGCCTGGTACACCTGGCGAGTCCGCTCCGGATCCTAACGGACAAAACGCAGGACGCCGTTAGTCACTCGCTCGCAGCAGCGATCAATACATAAACACGTCAACAGTAACTTGTTTTCTTTTCGGGGGCTGAATTCACTGGTCGTACACCTGGTTAACAGAACATACAACAGTCACGTCTGCATCACCTCGGTCCACGTCATCTGATGGAGACTTTATTCAGCAATTACAAGTTAAACAGCTCATTGAAGTCAGCGGTGGTGGAGGTGTGACAAAGGACTCCTTCAGAGAAATAACATCACTCTTTTGAACCATCCTGCATGTTCTCCTGATCTAAATCCAATTGGGAACATTTGGGGTTGGATGGCAAGGGAGGTTTACAAAAACGGACACCAGTTCCAGACAGTGGATGCCCTCCGTGAAGCATCTTCACCACTTGGCGCAACATTCCTACTGGCCTCGTGGAAACACTAGCATCAAGCATGATGAAACGAATTTTTGAGGTGATGAACAATAATGGAACAGCTACTCATTACTGAGTCCTTTTTTGAAAATTTGACTTCTACTTCAGGGTTTTTTGAGATGTGGTCTTGCTTACTCAATTTTTTCTTGTCTCACTTCTATTTCTTCTTTTTGCAGTTTGAAGAACTACTTAGAACCTTGTTAAGATCCAACAGTGCAAAATGTACATTCTTGCAATTTTTCAACTGGTTTTAAAATTTTGATCAGGAGTGCACAAACTATGATTATTAAATATAAACTATGATTAATGTATACAGACTATGATCTAGACAGATGTCGAGTTCGATCTGACTGGAGTGAACAGAGCGGTTCAGACTAGCCTCCATCGGCACAACGGACTCCAGGATGTGAACTCACTTTGACCTCCAGCTCCTCGTACAGGGCGTAGTTAATCCACAGGTAGATGTACCTCCTCCAGTGTCTCTTCTCCTGGATTGGGGGCATGTTGGCGATCGCCCTCTCGTAAACCTCTCGGACGGTGTCGGGCTCGCCGTCGCTCTCCAGCAGACGCAGGTAGTCGAACCATGCGTCGTAGTTGTGTGGGTTTGCCTGGATGTCGATGCAAAAGAGTCAGCGGTGCTTCACTATCTGTACTTGGACATCTTTTGTTTGACTACTCAATAAGGGCCCGTGTCCACAGGGAACTTTGTAAACTGCCCACCGCGCTCTCTTTGGTACCGTTCTTGTCATTGTTTACTTCCTATGTCCCGACCGACCCCCCCCCCGCGTGTGGACACAAACCCATACTCTCCTCATAACCTACTCAGTCGTTGGATGATTTGAACCGATACCTTGACTTCCTCCTCGTACTGGAACCTCCTCTTGCTGACGATAACGTCCTCGATGCCCCTCCGGTCTCCGAACCTCTTCTCGAACACGGTGTAGTTCTTGAAGAGCTCCTGAGCCTCGTGTTTGGGGATGCGGTCCAGGGCGTATTTGTAGATGACACGGACTCGCTCGAACTGGAACAGAACAAAAAGCGGGATTATTTTCAGTCGGAACAAACCTCAGCTGCTCATATAAGACAGCTCTCGGGTTTCCGAACCTCTTTTTGCGTCTCCTCAAAGCGAGCGAAGGCCACGTACAGACTTTCATCCACGTGCTCTTCTCCAAAGAACTCCACAGCTCGCTCGTACACCTTCCGGCTGTGAGCGACGTAGCCGTGCTTCTCCTCGAACCGGGCGTATTTGATCCAGTTTTTCACCTCGGGGTGGACGATGACGAGTGCAAACAGAGTCAAGGTGGGAATTATTCAAACTAGTACAGATTCTCCACTGTGGATGAGCCCATTTTTCTGCTCCAACTTTGACCAGAACTGGATTATTTGCCTTTTATGTCATAGTATCAACTACTTTATGTATAATAACAGGTATGTTTTTTTGTGCAGACAAATCATTCCATGTTTTTCAGTGGATAGTTAAAGGATATATCTCTCATAGATGGATCGGGCTTTGTCCACCTCCTTGTAGCGGAGTTCGAAGTTGATGTACGAATGCCAGGCCTGTTCCTCCGGTTCCCACTCCATCCAGCGCTCAAACACCTGTCGACATCCCGCCACGTTCCCCAGCATCTCCTCCATGTACGTGTACTTATACCTGACAAAAGCCCCACAGGAAAATCAACAGTGGAAACTAATATCTGAGAATAATGAAGAGAAAAGACACAGTTGTGGTTTTTAAACTGAATGATATCCCTTTGCACTTTTGTGCCTTTGGTCAGTCAGGCTCAAATGCCAGCGTACAGATCTTGTCCTACGTTTCTGCAGGTCAGTGAACGCACCAGAACTGGTTGACTCGTGGCAGAATGGTGATGGCTCGGTCCCAGATGTTGCGGGCATGGTTCACCTGTCGGCTCTTCATCTCCATCTCGGCGTATTTTAGCCACAGCGTGATGTTTCGGTGGTCGACGTCCAGCGCGCGCTCGTAAATCGAACGCGCCCTGAAAACGGAGAAAAACACGGTGTCGTTAGAGACGACCAAATACCAGATCTGAATGAAAGAGGAGACACTGCAGAGTGTGATGACATGACTGAAGATGAATAAACAAAGCCGATCTGCTTGATGTGAACAAAAACCACCTGATAACACGTCAGCCGTTACTGATAATTATCACAAAAAATGTCAAATTACCAGTTTATTCCAGTTCAAAAAGTGATTTTTGGTCAAAAGTGAAAGATGCAACAAAATGACAAGACAAGAAAACAGTACAAAAATTAACAAAAACATGCAAATGTATGAATATGATGCAACATAGAAAAAGATAAATATGGCACAAAGACCAAAAAGTAAGTAAAAGCAGCCAAAAAAAAAACACAAAGATCATAAAGACAAAAATACAAGTGACAAAAATAAGATTAGGTAAAAGATGCAAAAAGAGAAAACTGACAAATACACAAAAGGATGAAAATGACATAAAAGATGTAAAAAGACAACACTGACACAGAACCTAAAGATTGAAATGGTGTAAAAAGCCACAAATTAAACCTAACCAAAATAAATCTGCAATAAAAGACACAAAAAAGAAAGTGATACTAAAGAACCAAATATGATGTAAAAGATGCAAAAAAGAGGCAAAGATGACATAAACAGACAAAAATGATGCAAAAGAGACAAAAACACAACTGAAAGATCCAAAAGCAGAAATGACATAAAACACACAAAAGGCAAAAATAAGAAAAAACACACAACAGGCAAAAACAATGCAAAAAGACACGATTAGCAAGATCCAATAATATAAAAATGACATAAAAAAAAAACACAAAAAGATATAAAACTATTGGCCTTTAACACATTATTTTTTTGATTTTTTTAATTAAAGCAAGTTTTTATTTTCTTCAACACAGATATTTGCGAAATTAAAAAAATAAATAAATAAACAATATAATCAAGCAAATGACCAAGAAAATGAACAAAAATAAGCAAAATAATGACCACGATTAGATCAAAACTGAACAAAATACTAGGGAAACTGAACAAAAATTCAAAAAAATCCCAAAAACAAATGAAAAAAAATTAACAAACTCATCAGGTAAAGAATCAAAACCAAAAACTGAACAAAAATAAACGAAAAAGAAACAAAATACAGAGATAAATTAGCAATAAAGAACAAAAATAATCTCAGAAACAAAGATAATTTCAGAAGAATAAAATTCTAAGAAAAAAAATCTACAAAAAAATAAGTAAATAATGTGTGAAATGAAGAAGAATGGTATAAAATGACCAAAGTCAACATCAAGAAAATTAACAATGAACAAATGAATCACGTAAAGGAACAAAAATGAAAATGATCGACAAAATGAATAAAAATGGACACGTTCATAAAGAAAAATCAATACAAGGGACAACAACAACAAAAAAATAAAGGTTTCAAATGTTGTTTGTGACTCTTGACACTTAAGTATTGTCAGTGTCTGTCTAAAAGGAGCCTGGTGTGTAAAATCCCCGGACTGCTCCTTTAACGTTTACCTCTGGATCTCCTTCAGACTTTCCTCCCATTGTGCGTATTTGATCCAGTTACTGATGACGGTGCGATTCTTCCGGATGTTATCCTCGAATCCCTGCAAACACACGACAAGACAAATACTGAACACACTGGAGTCCAGACACAACAAGACTCCATTCACACTGCTGATAAAAAAAAATAATAATAAAAAAAATAAAAAAAATCACATGATGTGACCCATGTCTGATTGGAGTATAAATGCCAACAACGCACTTGCGAAGAGAATAAATGGACCTTAAGGATGTTCACACTGGAGTCTGATGGATGCATTTAAAATACAATTTGTTCTTTATTAAAATGTTCAGAATCTGTGAAAAACTCAAATGCAGCAGCGTGTGGACGTCAAACGGACGACGCAGCCTTCATTCTAATGTCACTATTTGAATCTTCATGTTCTCTATTTTATTCATTTTTTTATTATTCTGTCCCTTGTTTCTGTTCATTTTCTTGTTTATTTCTTTCATTCTCTTTGATTCTGTTCATCTGTTTATTTTGACCATCTGCTTATTTGGTTCATCTTTTAAACTTTTTTTGCATTTGCTCATTTCCTTGATTATTTTGTTCATTATAACCATGTGAAATTCTTGGAACATCCTGTCAAATTTGGTTCATTCCCTTTATTATTCTGTACATTTCTTGTTCATTTTCTTTGTTTTATTCATTGTCATTAGAATTTTGTTAATGTTTTTTCTTTTTGTTCATTGTCTTCAATATTTTTCACTTTCTGTTCAATTTCTTTGTCTGTTTCTTGATTTTTTTTTTAATTCATCATGTTCATTTTGGTTCATTTCCTTTAAAACTTATTTGTTCATTTTTATTCTTTTCAGTTATTGCCTTGATTTTTTTCTGTTCAACTTAATAATTTGGAATCATCTGAACATCGGATTCATTTTGTATTTTTTTGTTCATCCGGTTCATTCTCTTGATTATTTTATTCATTTCATTTTTTGTTCACTTTCTCTTCCACTTTTGTTGGGCTTTTTGATTAAAAAAAACAAACATTTTCTTTAAATATTGTGCTCATTTTGATGAGATTATTGTGTACTTTTTTCAAACGTTACATTCATTGTCAATATTACTTGATTTGGTTGTTTATGCTCTTGTACGCAGCATTAAATCAAACTCATCTTTAAAAATGCTTTGTTATGTGAATTTTTGAGTTTGGATCCTAATGAAACTTCTGGTTTGAGTTTTGATGACGCTGTTATAAATCTGTTATAAATCTGGACATCTACACTCTGGTTAAAAAAATGAGAAGCGGATGCAGATGTGGTGTTTTACTGGTGTGAGTGTGAACACGTACCTTCCTCTTCCTCAGTTTGTAGTCGTTCAGCTCCTCTTCGTCGGTGATCTTCTGCTTGGGCGGAGGAGGCAGCAGCTCGAGCTCCCTCTCTTTGGCTTCTCTCAGCAGCTGCTCCGCCGTGATCTGAACCTCGGCCGGAGCTTTGTTCTTCACCTGAGACACAACACAGACTGGTTCACTCGTGGAAACGCCTTGGCCCGACAGCATCTGTTTATTTACCAAACTAAATCTGAAACACAGAAGCTCCATGACCAGGTGAAGCTGTGTTTCAGTACAGCACTGGTTCTCCCGGCACCGAATTAAAATCGTAAAATAAGTATTAAATGAAGCAAATATTTCCTAAAATTAACAACAAATCAAGAAAACAATCAAAAATGATCAAAGAGGAAAGAAAATGGAACCAAACTAGAAGATGTGAAATCTTTGAAGAGATCGCGTGGGATTGTTGATTCAAAATAACTGAACTTGCTGAAGAAGTTCATGAGGGCGTCCGAGAATTGAATGAACATCAAAATATCAAATTAGCAAAGATGAACAAAAAAAAAATTCTGGAAAAATCAATAAAAATGAATAAAGTAGAAAATAAAATGTACAAAAAACAATGAAGACATTAACAAAGTATGACTAAAGGGAACAAAGATGAACAAATTAACCTACCAGAATAAAACAAAAACATGTCAGTCATTTAGCTTCAGTTCGCTTTCCCGTTCTTCATACTATTTTTACGTCTGGTGACATAATAGTGAATGAATGAATCGTTATTTCGGATAGATTAAAAGTAAAGACTAAAAGAAACAGAATAACATAACAAAGGGGGAAAAAAATCCAACAAGGTCAAATTGAACAATAACTCCTCCGATTATACAATTCAACATACGTTATCCGAAATGGGCGATGGCTGAAGCCGCAGCTTATGTTGCCCACACATATTCCATCCAAGAATAAAAAAAAAAACAAAACAAAACAAGACAAGAGCGATTACAATTCGGAACAAAGCTAAGACAAAATGTGAAAAAAAAACAACAAAAAACTAAGCAACAACACAGACTGGATATGACAATCCTTATGTGATTTTACATGTGTTTGGAGTATTTCTTCCTTTAGTTTTTGTTGAAATTGTACAAGTCTTGTACATGATTTTAATTCAGGTCCAAAATCGTTCCATAATCTTACTCCTTGCGCTGAAACACAGTGTTTGGTGGTGGTTCTCACTGAAGGTTTTTGAAATATACATGTTCCTCTGAGATGGTATTGTTTCTCCCTTATTTGGAACAACTTTTG
>JAQQAE010007867.1:0-15576 GCA_029823295.1 Pseudamia nigra | reverse complement strand
CCCCCACCCCCCTTTTCCAAATGTTAGAAAAAATCTGAAAAATAAAATCATAGGGGGGGGGGCTAATAATTTTTATCTCAACAGTTTAACCTTAACTTTTTAAAATAAAGATTTAAAAAGAAAAGGAAATTATGGCACTGCCACAACTGTAAATACTGTTATTGACTTTGTTTTGGTCGACTTCTTAGTTGTTTCTTGCCAGTAATATACTGGCCTCTTAATTATTGACGAGACTCCTCTCCTTTGTCTGTATGGCTTTGTGTTGCTTTGGCACAATGCACACAAAATTAATGCACAGTGAGGACAAACGGGCCTGTAGATATTAGTATCAGTATACTGCTCCACAAAAAAACAGTGTAGTAATTTTACATATGGTCAAAACTGAGTTATGACTGGAAACAGACATTGTGACATTTAATTTACTTTGTGTCAAAGTGTCTTCATTCAATCTCATTTCATTTTACAGAAAATGAGGCATCAAATATGAAAGAAAAAAAACCCTACAAAATCCAGGAAACCAACAAACCAAAAATGTTAATGAACTTGAACAACAAAAGAGGCCAAATAAAGAAAACAAAAAATAGTTGAACTTTGACCTTTATTTCAAGTCCAATGTCACCCATTCTGCAATTTAACTGAGATCTTGCCCTCGTACACATTTGGTCAGTTTTGTGACTCTAGGCCTTAAATTCAAGAGATGCCTGACAGTACAACAATCAGTCACATGACCCAAACTAAGTCACATGACCCAAACTAAAGAGAAATGTCATGCAACACACTTCGAGTTATGACCTGCACAATGTTTTTGTAAAATTTGACCTCTGTCACCAAAATTTGCATAGTTGCGCAACTTCCAGCAGATGCATGCATGATATCAATTTGACAAGGCTCTGTAACCCCCTTGTGGAATTATCCTATTCACAAGGTTTTTCTAAAAGTTGACCTCTGACCTTGAGGTCAAGGGTGCTAAAATTCAAACTTGACCGAGACATCTTATAGATACACTTATGGTATCAATGTGGCTAGCCTGCGTTACGTCCTTCTGGAGTTATCGTGTTCACAAGTTAGATGTTGACGCCCAGCCGCCCGCCCTCTCGCCAGCCACCTAGGTGATGACAATAAAAAGTTGTCAAAGATATCAGCAAAATAGAGGCAATTTTTTTTTTATTACAAAAAGAATCAGAAAATAAGGGTTGAAGATAAACGACAGCATTTTACTGGTTCTGTAATGTTATCTGTTAACTTCAACAGCCAGCTAAAATAGTCATACAAATGTGATGTAGAAGAAGATAATGAACTCTGGTAAATGTGTACACACATACACAGTAAACATACAGTATCTAACAGACATATTTCAGTTTCCAGCTGTGCCAAATATAACATCAGACAGCAGAGAGAAGTGACAGTGTGTATAGAAGACACAGCCCTGCACACCATGTCCTGCACCACATTTTTATCCATTAACACATCTACTGTGTACGCACTCCATTTGGGAATGTAATAAGAGGCAGATGAGTCTTGGAGCAGCACCCCTCACACAGCCTGCAGACCCTGTACGAGGGGAAATTTGTCCAACTAAAACCGCCCCAACAGGGGGGAGCTCTTAGGTCAGAAGCCCTTGAGTTGAGCGGAGCAGACACTCCTATGAGTTTGTGATGAAAACCATGCGATCCATCATCGCCGGCACATTGGTCTGTTAGGGGACTATAAGCGTGCTGGGAGCTCCCACAGGCCTCCACTTGATCACAGTTAAGCTGAGCTACATGGGGCACCAGAGTGATCACTCATTATGAAAATGGAGGGAAACTGAGATAAGCTTCCATATTAAATAATTAAAGCAGATCCTCGTAGGGACTAGATCTGAAGAGACACTAAAACATTATCCAATAAAATGCTCCTTTTCTGCTCAGTGTTTCCTAATGGAAGTTGAATTGGTCACAGAAAGTTTGGTAACAGGAGAGATCTAGAAGGAATAAATTATTAGTAGTATCTTCTGTACAGACTTTGTAACTTTTCTCATTCTAGAAAAACCCTCAAAAATCATATATCAAAAAGTGTATAAATTCTGGGAATAGTGCGCTGTCATACAGTTTTGCAATTCAAGCAACAACAATGAAACAAATTGTGAAAAACTAAAACTGAAAAAATTCTCATTCATTTCCAACAAAAAGCAGTCAACACACCTGTGTTCAGAGCCACTCAGTTTCCTCTAACTTTAACACAGGAAAATGAGGGAAAGTTTGTAACTGTCACAAAACATTTGACTTTTTGGTGACAATCAATATTTTTATTATCTGGCACAGTTTTTACCAAATAACAGTTAAAGTTGTACTTGGATTTCACTTTTTTCTTTTTAGCTGACAATAGGAGTCAATGGGACAGGATGTTGGTGAGTTTAGAGTGGGAGTGTAACTGACAAGAGTGGTGAAAGGCTCTGAAATTATTCAGAAATTCTCTGCTAAAACTGCTATGACACTGAGACTGTTTACACCCCAATTACCAAATTTACCAGAAATGTAGCCACACTTCTCCTCTTTCTGAAAACGTGCCAACCAAAGCCCCGTGACTTACAGAATTTAAAATCAGAGCCTGAGAGTGACAGAAGGCCCATCGAACTGCTGCATTAACTCCCATGTTAGATGAGAGCAGAGGTGTCTTAACTCCAGTAATTCACTTAATTCACCCTGCGGCACGCAATTTACACTAAACCTAGATAAAAATCATATCAGAGCGGTCAGCCAAACCTCCTATTACTCCCGGTGAAAAGATGTTTTGAGCAGCAGATTCTCAGATGTTTTAGGATTTAGGATTTAGGCTATAATTTACTATCAAATTTGCTGTGAGTAGTACACTCAAAGTTCCATGAAAATTTGTAGTAATAAAGATATTAATGAGAATATGCTATATGTGCTGTATGTCATACTATGGTTGAAAATATAAAGAGTTACATATCTTGCATGATCACAGCTACACTTAATTTGTAATCATGTGATATAATGTCTGATGACATTCAAATAGCACTCATCTAAACTCAGAGATGATCCTGATATTCTGTGTTAAAGCCAGTCCATCACCAGTCACTTTCAGCTTACCGGTCCTGCTTCACTGAAAGTTTGCACAGTTAAGCTGCAAACACTCCTACATTTTGACAACAAATAGATAATAAGGGTAGTATTAGACTTATTACAAACATAATCTGTCCCTTGATATTTTGCTGAAAGGAGATGAGTGGCAGTTTTCAACAATAAAAGCACATTGGTTAGGATGAGGAAAAGCTCACGGATGGGTTGGAATATTAACAATTATGGGAATAATAAGAATAACTAAACGTTGGCCTCTTTCACTGAACTCTAACAGTGACAGGTTTGATAACTTAACTGATTGAATTGTACATGAAAAAATTTTTGATGAAAGGAGACATTGTGTACGTTAATAACATTTAGATCATTTTTCCACTTCAAAATTGCATCAATTAAGAATATTTCATTTATATGTTAAAACTACCAGACACATTGGATGGCATTACATTCATAACAGCTGTTGAAACTTGAATTAATGTAACTTAATGCAACTTCGGTGAGATGGCTGTAACTCATACTTTTCTCATATACACTCTATTTGTACATATGGTTTTCATATTTCATGTTCAGCATGTGAGTAATGGAGTCCTGTTGCACTGTGGCTTAAACACTTGAACTTAAAAGGGAATTTAAGTTTTTTAAGGTGTTTTTTTTTTTCTTTGACTTGGTTTGACATGTTAACACACATTTGAAAGCTCCACTGTAGGCTGGGCAGGATAAAGTGCTATAATTCTACGACAGCAGTGAAAGTTTGATTGCTTAAGGACTTGTTCCAAATAAAACTTTTTCAATCACTGTGAGCTACTATTGTACTTTAGCCCGAAAGTACACCAGGGCTCCTCTGACCTCCCACTTGCCCCGCTGGTATAAAGGCAGTCAGGTAGCAACATCCCCTCCTCATGGAGCCGATATAAGTCTGGTTCTGATTACCCAAGGAGCTACTGCGTCAGCTTGAGAAAAATGCTGAGTTTAAAATAAATGTTATTGTTTGCCACAGGAAACCAATCTGATTACTGTTTCTTCTCCCATGTGCGAACTTAGTGCTGCACACCAGGTTCTATTTGTGCATGTGGTTTTCATTCGGCATCCCCAGCGAGGGGAAACGGACACCTCGAGTTTTCATCTTTATTAAGTCACACTTTGGGTAAGGTTAAAATGGGGCTTGTTTACACAAAGTATTTGGCAATCTGGGGAAGACAATCTGTCTGTTCACATCAAACAATAGATTGAGTTTCTCTGCAGCAGCAGCGTCTCAGAAGTGGAAGGGGGAAAGGGAGAGGGAGGAGGACGACTCCTCTGATAGTCGTGACGTCTGTGTTTGCTCAAGCTGACAGCAAAAGTGAGCAGTTGTTAAAGTGTGGTGTGAAACTATTATGGGTTCAGCAGGAGTTGGCCAGTTTGACAGTATCATTTCACTGCTGTGTGTATTGTGTTGGCAGAACTGTGCATTTGATGTGCATACACTAGCAGTCCAAAGTTTGGACACACCTTCCTCTTTATTTTTATTGTTTTCATCATTATCTATTAACACTGAAGACATCCAAACTGTGAAAGAACATGTGTGTAGGTAGCAAACAAATAAGTAAGAACATGTTTTAGATTTTAGGTTGTCCAAAGTAGACACATTTAGCTTCGTACACTCATGACATTCTCTCATCAGATTCACCTGAACAGTTTTCTGCTCACAGGTCATGTCGAGGGTTAATTTGTGTTACAAAAGTGAGCGTTCTTGACCATTTTTAATGCCATTTTATAGTATTACAAGGTTCACATTATTATCTGCAGCAGCTAAATGACCCAGTTTGAAGAGATGCAGGCTAAAGCTTTGTTTTATTTTTGTTCTTATATATATAATCACTTTAACACTAAGTAACTCAATTTAGGCAAAGCTAATTGGCTGTCATTCATTGTCAAAAGTGTTATAATGACAACAGTCAGAAAAATACAAATATTCAGTGTCAAAAGCATGGTTCTTTTTTGAATGGAATGCCAGTTTGTTTTGTGACCCATCCGTTGTCTTGTGCAGAGAAAAGTAATGATGGACTGTTTTTTTCTCTTTACTTAACAGTGCTTCTTGCCATACTATGACTTTGTACAGTAGTTGTAGTAGCACTCATAAGGACTGGCTCTATATCCACCCTTCCTCAGCACAAAACAACTGATTGTCTAAAGCACATTAAGAAAGTAAGCCCTTTTTTTACTACATAATTCCAGATGTGTTCTTTCATAATTTTGATGTCTTCCGTATTAATGGACAATGAAGAACCACTGAAGGGGGTGTGTCAAGACTTTTGACTGGCAGCGTATGTGTTCAAATGTGTCTTCAGAAGCAGAGTGACATTTAAGGAGCCGTCTACCTCGTGCCTCATGTCCTTCTTCCGTCCTACTTGTCCTGTCTCTCTTTCTCTGTGTCTCTTTGGGGATTAATGAAACCCATACACATCCCCAAACAGCACTAGGAAAAAACAACAAGAGTGCCAGTGAAAAACAGAATAAAAGGCTTAAAAGGCATCTGGGAGGAAAGCTGAGAAACCAAGAGACCCGTCAGCAGGGTCTGCCAAAGCTTAGAAGTCAGACTGTTTGTTTTGCTTTGTATGTCGACACGGCCGCTCTTTTTCTCCCAGCGTGGTTCTGTCCCAGCGTGATTCTTTGCCAGGCCGCTTCTCATAAACTTTACCTCCACGAGACACCTCTGCTTGACACCCACCAAAGAAGCACCCACCTCTGAGAGAAAAAAGAACGAGCAAAATGTAAATGTGGTGAAAGGAGCCAATTAGGAAATTTATCTTGTCTGGAGGACTGGTAATAGTTTAATTCCAAAAACATGTTTTCTGCCTCCCTGGTAATGTGTCACATGTGAGGCTGTGGCTTTCTAAAAGGCGGGGGAGGGCAGGCGGTAAAAGGGGGAGGGGGGATTTGAACGTGCTTGGTGGCAAACATTTGTTTATGTTTTCCTCCTGGTGCATCATTTCAAAGGGCAGCATGCATGTCCCATCACGGGCTTCACATCTCCCACCAATTGGAAACACATTTCAGCGCCCTGTGAACGGTGAAATGTCAAACCAGCGCTTATGTCATGTATGTAAGAGAGAAAGAGAGCATTATGGGATGCATTTTAAAAAGAAACAATAACGAACGCATTTAATCAGGAAGACATCAGCTCATTTGGTTTCACTTAGAGCCCCCACCCCCAACCCCCCTCCAAAGTGCAGACACACACTCCCAGTCAAAAGTTTAGACACACATTCTCCTTCTGTGGTGTTTTATTATTATTAACATTGTCCATAAATACTGAAGACTTCCAAACTGTGAAAGAGCACATATGAATTACATAGTAAAGAAAAAAGTGTTCAACAACCCAGGACATGTTCTATATTTTACACTGTCCATAGTAGAAACATTTATCTTTGATGACAGCTTTGTACACTCATGACATACTCCAGAGCAATTTTCAGTTCCTTCTTAATGTGCTTTAGACCATCAGTTGTTTTGTGCAGAGGAAGGGTGATTACAGAGTTAATAGCCCTATTAGTGCCACTACAGCTACAGACCCCCAATTCCAATGAAGTTGGGACATTGTGTAAAATGTAAATAAAACAGAATACAATGATGCAAATCCTTTTCAATCAATATTCAGTTGAGTCCACTACAAAGACAAGATATTTAATGTTCCTATAACTTTTTTTTTACAAATATTCACTCATTTTGAATTTGATTCCTACGATATGTTCTAGAGCTGGGACAGGATCATGTTTACCACTGTGTTCCATCACCTCTCCTTTTAACAACACTCCATAAGCGTTTAGGAACTGAGGACACTGATTGTTGAAGATATGCAGGTGGAATTCTGTCCCATTCTTGATTGATGTACGACTTCGGTGTCTCAACAGTCCGGTGTCTCTGTTGTCATATTTTGTGCTTCATAATGCGTCATACATTTTCAGTGGGAGACAGGTGTGAACTGTAGACAGGCCAGTCTAGTACCCCCACTCTTTTGCTACGACGCCATGCTGTTGTAACATGTGCAGAATGTGTCTTGACATTGTCTTGCTGAAATAATCAGGGAAAAAGATGTTACTTGGATGCAGTATATGTTGCTCTAAATCATGTATGTACCTTTTAGCATTAAAGGTACCTTCACAGATGTGCAAGTCACCCATGGGGGGCAGCAACACACCCCCCCATACCATCACAGATGCTGCTTTTGAACTTTGCACTGATAACAATCTGGATGGTCCTTTTCTTCTTTAGCCCAGAAAACACGGCATCCATGATTTCCACAAACAATCTGAACTGTCGACTCATCTGGCTGTTTACTAGATATGTGTTCTTTCACTGTTTGCATGTCTTCAGTAAAGACAACACTGAAAGAGAAGGTGTGCCCAAACTTTTTTCTGCCAATGTAGTTTTTCAAGGACCCCCAGTTGCAGACTGAAGGAGGAAAGCTGATGTGTGTATGTGCATTTCCAACTGACTGTACTTCAGTATGTTTGAGAAATAGTAAATATGTGAATCAGTGAGTTAAGGAGTCTATAAAACATGTGTCTTCTTGTGGTCGTCTTTGTTTCCCACTTCCACCGGGCTCAGCCAGAGCACATGGTTAACAAGGCTTTTCCTGCTAATTACACCATTACAAATGAGTCACACAACTGGAGCAATGCCCTTGAATTTACCAACTGAAAACCAGTGTGAAACTTTTCATTTCTTTTTAATTCTCCCATAAGTACCCTGCAATCAATCTGAGATTCCATTAACACACATGAAACTCACATCTTTTCCCATTTTGATTGAATTGCAAATCAGTCTTTTAAAGTTTAATTTATTAATGTTCCTTCTTTAGTCCTACATGTTCAAATCACATTTTTAGCAGATGTCACATTCACAGGAAATGCATTCATCCATGGTCTACAGATGGTAATAGACATGGTTTTATCACACTAATGAAGGTAATTTAAAACTGGCAGTAAGGAAATATACAAGCACAAGGGACATTTTTGGTTCAGCACATTATTTAAAGACTGATAGATATTGCAGACACTTAACGTAATTTGCAAACATCACCATCTCCTGAAAGTATAGAACAGATATAAATATTAATGCACGTCTACATAGTTATTATCACAAATTCCCTGACGAAGCTCACCTCAGTGTATCCTATCTGCAGATACATGCAGTTTTTCAGGGAAATCTTTCACAAGTGCAAGCATTAAACTTGGCAGAAAAGCTTTCTGCCTATTGCTCTTTCAATAAACCATGTTAGCCATTATGAAAAACTCCCCATGGCAGCCTGAGGGCCATTTTTCTCTCTGCCATTCCCAAAATACGTATTTTGCATCATATCTCCAGAATAAAACATGATAGTACTAAAAAGCTTTTGTCTACTTTGACGTTTTGATGATTAGGGACTACAATGGCACTGTACATAATATCATAAATGCCTCCTGTTGGCCATAGTGGCCATTTTACTGCCTGCCACACTTTGCATCATGTTTCTTGAACCAAACATGATAAATTAGAAGAAATGATTTTTGCGCCTATATTTTGATGGTTAAGGACTACAATGACACCAGATATAATATTAAAAACTATTCACATAAATAGGTACTGTAGGTCTAATGTTGAATCTATGTGGAGAATGAGTGAAAACAAGGAGCAGAGGTGAACTCGGTTATGTAGATTATTTATGAAAGAAGAAAGAAGTACAAGTTCATATGGAAGTTAGGCATTCAACTTTATTAACTTGACAATAGTAGCCCAACAATACATACAAAAGTAAAAAAAAAAACAAGCTGAAAATGGGCCAGACAACAAGGGAAATGTTTCCAGGGGACATGAAGTAGTGATGAACCCAGCCAGGTTTCTTTGGAGGGTTAATATTATGATGAGAGTAACAAGGTCGATGACCATACGTGTAAATTTCGGGGGATATGAGGGGTATTTGCACCCCTCAATATCAGTAGTGAATGGTCAGATTTAGAATTAATTTTATTTTAGTTTATGTTGTTCTTTTTCTTTTTTATTTTCTTCAATTTCTCAATTGTTTAAATCATGTAAAATTCTTTTTTCACTTATTTTGTTTCATTTACTTATATATTTTGTTCATTTCCTTGCTTATGTTTGTTGCTTACTTCAAAATTTGGATTATTTTGTTTATTTTTGCACATTTAGTTCATTTTGAAAATGTTGCTTGTTTTCCTAATTTGCCTGGGTATTTGATTATTTTTTTTCATGTTTTCTTGGTTAGTTTAGTCATGTCATTCTCTCTCTTTTTTTTTTTGATTATTTAGTTCATTTTTATGCATTGGCTTGATCATTATGGTCATTTATTATTTTCACGAGTATTCTGTTGATTTCTAACTCATTTTCCTGATTTTTTTGATTATATTTTATTTGTTTCTTGATAATTGTGTCCATTTTGTTCATTTTCTTGACAATTTTACCCATTTTTACTGTTTGTTGATTATTTTGCCCCAATGATCAGGCAAAATCTATGCCCTTGCCTTGCATGTTAAAATAAATTAATAGAAAAATTTAGCTTTTTATTTTTCTGCACCATGTGTTTGCCTTCAATCAATATATAATTTTGGAAACATTTCTGCTGTTGCTTCTTCCTATTTGTTGTACATTTTTATATTTGGTTGTGTTGTATTTGCAGCGCAGATCTTGTCAAACTGGTGACATTTTCATAATTTGTGCACGTTTTATTCTTGTTCATGTGTTTTTCCAAACTGCACCTCTCTAAGCAATCATGCCTGTGCCTTCAAGTACATTTTTCTACATTTTTCTGATAAATTCTCTAAATCTCAGATCACTTTATGCATCTGACTTTTAAAACCATGACCATTATATAAAGTTGTAAAATTTGTGATAATGCAGTAACGACCAGTGCACACAGAACAGAGCACAGATCTGCCATACACTCTTCTCCTCATACAACAATATTACTTAATGGAAAACAGTCTGCAAATTATAACTCATTTCATCAGTTGATGCTACTACTTAGTTTTTTTTATTGTTTAACTCTCACCATTCTAAATTTTACATCTGAGGCCTTTCATGTGAAAAAATGAAAGTGAAAACCCCAAACTTACTATGCCCATTTTATGGCTCTGCTGTTAAATTTAAGAGGTTTATCCTTGGCCCATGTGCTTCACCTCCCACATAGTTTTATGAAAAGGGAAGTTGCTGTTCTGGATAGATGGATGGAATGATAGATAGACACACAGGACTGATTAAATAAGTCAGTATCAACTTTAGCTAAATATTTATGAATACATAATGCCTTAACTGCAATGAAAGTTAAAAATAAAGTTTTCCAGTACAATTTAAAACATAGCCTTTTATTTTGTTGCTGAATAAAAGTGATATAATACAAATATATCATATACTTTGTTGAAATGTACTGGGTATTCCTGATATTTTATTGTGGTATAAGACATGTTAAAAAAGAAATGTACCTTATGGAGCATGAGTCCAGGTACTATATTAACCCACATATCAATAATCAAATCCTGCCAATGTGACTTAATGAAATCTGAGTTTTTTTGTATATTTTTTGTATATTAGTATTTCCTTTGTGTACAAATGTCCTCAGATTGTGAATATGAGACTGACCAGGTGTTATGTGTGAACTCCGGTATCGCCGACAGCACTGAGGCAACGGGCAGCACAGGGTGAACACGGCGCTGGGCAGGGTAAGGCCTTATCGCTGCTTTAATTTTTCTCCCCAAGGTGAGCTGGGAAGAGATCAGTGGCACTAAACCCTGGGAATTACCCTAGATATTGGCCCCCTGTGCTCTGCAAATGAAATCCTGCCGTCAGCAGGAAGAACATGGTGGTTAACACTCTGAAAATCAGTTTTTGTGCAGACCACAGCTGGCGCAAATGGCCAAGGAAAAGCAGTGGAGAAAGGAGAAAGAGGAGAGTGGAAGAAAGTGGAGGGGGAAGGGCAGTTAAAAAAATCGACATTACTCATAAAAAGAACAAATCAGCAAAGAATTGCTTGCTGTTTGACTCCCTATTTTTCAATGTATCTGCCTGAAGACTTTTGTTACTCAAGTGATGATTGGACAAAACTTTGTTTAAAAGGCATTTAAGTAGTGACACAATAAGACCTTGTACGTGGAATAGTACAGACAAATATTCAATATGCCACAGTGTGAGTTTGAAGTTGTGACCAAACAAGCAGTGAAACCAGAACCAGGTTCCAGCTGTCTGAGAGTCTGGACAGAGGTCTCGGGGCCATGGTGAGTGGGTGACTGTTGAGATAGAAATCAGTCACTGTGATCATAACCTTCACAGTCCTGAACCTGACCAGCTGGTCAGCCTGGGTTCAGCTTCACCCCCAACAGGCACCGTACACCAGTTACACTTCCACCCACACACATGTTAATGTGTTTTATTTTCTATTCTTTGTGTTTGAAAGTACTTCTGTGTTAGTCCATATGAATAGAAACATCTAACTGAAACCTTATGTCACATCAATTAAAAATACGCTACATGCATTTTTAAACTTGTGGCAGTACATAAAGTGTGTTGTTATGCACATTTTCCTATAAAACACTTTCAGTGACATCAGGGTGGCTGTAAATGCTTCGAGCTTAGGTTTACAGCTAGAGAAGCGTGTACTGTATCAGTGTGGCTGGACAAATTAAAACAAAAAGAAAGGGAAAAAATCATTTTAACACATGATCGATACAAATGAGATGTACCTTGATGTTTTTTCCCCCTTGATTCATAATGAGCTCAAATTATTTTAGAATATTGCTGTTAAATCATTCATCAGCTTACCACATGTCAAGTGGCTGGCTTAAGAACATAGCATACGTATATCTTTCTAGTAGTAGTTTTCAGACCATCTCATTGCAAACCTAAAAGAAATTATCGAAATAAATCTTATTCTCTTTCAGCATCAATTACGGCTCAGTACTTAGACTGAATGTTAACTAGTTCAAAAAACAATATTTCTCAGTGCAATCAATTTCTGAGAGAGTTAAAAACGAATGTCCTGGTCCACATTTCAGGTTGTTCTTAGAGTGCAGGGTTGGGTTCTATGTATCAGAAATAAAAAAGATGATCCAGACTGTTTTCAGCATCTGTGAGGGTACCATCTAATGTGAAGGCAGAGCCCATTTTTACCACATTGCATACAAATAATTTATTGTGTTGTGTATTTTGAGATTGTAATGGTGGGACACATTTTGTAGATGGCACAACTAAACCCAACTTCCACTCAGGAGCCTGGAATTTGACACCAGCATCATCAGCTTTCAGTTCATGTTTTGTGCATGTTCCACCCTAACCAAGTAGTTTTATGCCTCATAGTATTTGTTTGAAAACAGGTGAGAGTGGTTTGGAAGACATATTGTACTTAGTGGAATTTTAGACAACCAATGCTACCATCAAGTTGACATCTTTCCTTGTGAAATTTCAACAGGACAACAACAGGCCTCAATAGAAAGTGTAATAAAAAAATAACACAATAGTAAATGTGACGGTTTCCTATCTTTTTGAGTATGTAGAAGGCAAGCAGCAACCTCCATGGCTGAGCTGTGGAGTCCCATGTTAAAATGTTCAACTTCAGAGCAGAAAAAACATGCTTACAGCCTGGTACAAACAACAGTTTTGGTCTCTATGGTTTACTTTCACCTCTGAGAACATTGTACAGGAGTGAATTTATATATAACTCAATCACTTAGGTCAGGCATGTCCAAAGTCCGGCCCGGGGGCCAATTGCGGCCCGTGTTCAAATTTTCACCGGCCCACAGCTTCTGTCATAAAATCCATATGTGGCCCACCAGCACAAAAAAAGCTATTTTACATTTCACCAGAAGATGGCAGTAGACCCGTGGTCCTTTCAGCCTGGCCCATTTCTGACATGGCAACTGTAACTAAAAAAAGGAAAGTTGACAGCGAGGGCCACTGCTTCCAGGACAAGTGGAAATTCCAGTGTTTTTTTACTGAAATACAAAACAACTGTGTCCGCCTAATTTGCAAAGCGACTGTGGCTGCTTTCAAGGAATTCAATATCAAGAGGCACTACCAGATGAAACATGCTAACTATGACAATGTAACTGGGAACGAATGCGGCGAAAAATTGAAGCAACTGGAAGCTGTTTTAATGGCACAGCAGCACTTTTTCACAAGAGCCCGTGAGTTAAATGAAAATGCTACAAAGGCGAGCTACAAGGTGGCAACGCTGATCACGAAGCACTCCAAACCTCTCATTGAGGGTGAATTTATTGAAGACTGCGTGACGAAAATGGTTGAGAAAATTTGTCCTGAGAAGAAGCAAGAGTTTGCCAATGTTTGCCTGGCTCATAACACTGTGGCACAGAGGATAGAAGGCGTTTCCTCTGATATTAAGAGACAGAGGCAAAAGGAGCGGAGTCTGACTTTTTTTCGTTAGCCTGCGATGAAAGCATGGATGCATCTGACACTGCTGAGTTACTGATTTTTTTTTGAGAGGAGTGGACAATGACATGAACGTGAGTGAAGAGCTTCGCGACCTCCAGAGCCTTAAGGACCAAGCAAGAGGAACAGATTTATTTGTTTCTATTTGTTCCGTCGTAGATGACATAAAACTACAGTGGAATAAAGTCGCTGGGATTATTACGCATGGCGTATCGGCCATGGCTGGTGAGCGAAGTAGATTATCAACCCTGGTCTGTAACAAAGTCAATGAAGAAGGAGGCAAAGCTATCAAACTCCACTGTATTATTCACCAACAAGTTCTCTGTGCCAAACATCTGAAATATGATTATGTTATGAAACCGGTGATGAAGGCTATTAATTACATTCGCTCCAAAGCCCTGTGCCACCGCCAGTTTCAACAGTTTCTACTTGAAATTCAGGCTGAATACAGAGATGTTGTGTATTACAACGACATAAGATGGCTCAGTCAGGGGTCTGCACTGCAGCGCTTCTACTCTCTTAAGCCGGCCATACATAGAGAAACGCGACTGATCAACTCTATGAGTTGAGGGGGGATCAGTCCTGATTGAAGGACCCTCACACCCCACTGCAGATTGACACCACAACTCACGCCTGGGAACTGGTGCAATCTATTGACAGTAAACAGTGATTGCGTTGTGACACCAGTGATAAAAGTCGCCAAGTCAGAGTTGTGATTGCTGCACATTGCCGAGACTGGAGTCCTGGCGATTCAACATGTTGAATCAGCATGATTTCTGTTGGGACGTCATCAAGAGTGAAAAATCTGGGTCGGGAACCGCCGCACATCAAGCCGATTTCCAGTTACGAGATGAGTTGAGATGAGTCGCGTTTCTATGTGTACGGCTGGCTTTAGGGAGGAAATCAGACAATTCTTGGCAAAAAAGGGACAACCGATGCCAGAACTATCTGATCCCATTTGGCTGGCTGATTTGGGATTTTTAGGTGACATAATAACACAACATCTTAACGCACTGAACACAAGCCTTCAGGGGCCAAATGCAGTGGTAAGCCAACTGTATTCACACATCAAAGCCTTTCAGACCAAGCTGCCACTTTTCCAAAGACACCTGTCACAAGCACAGCCCAATACCACACATTTCCCATCACTGCAGGAAATTATGACTAGTTTCCCACAAAACTATGTCAGTGCACAAATGAGGAGGTATGCAGCAGACATCTCATCTCTGGTTGAGGAGTTTCAACAGCACTTTTGGGATTTTGCAGCTATTGAAAAGGAGATCAGGCTTTGTTCCTCTCCTTTCTCTGTGGACCCTGATGACCACCTGAAGCTGGAGTCCATTGAGCTGCAGTGTGACGCCGAGTGTTGCAGTCAGCACCAACACCTCCCTCTTGTCAACTTCTACCGCTAGCTGGATGAAAGCAGGTTCCAAGAGATTCGAACATTTGCTAAGAAGATGCAGAGCTTGTTTGACTCGATGTACTTGTGCGAGAAGACATTCTTAGTCATGAACTTTAACAAGAGCCACGTGAGGACGAGACTAAGTGACTCTCACCTGCGTGACGTCTTGTGCATCAAAACCACTGTTTTTGAGCCAGACCTGGTCTACATACTGCAGTCAAGATCTCAGTATCACCCTTCACATCAGTGCAGGCAAGATATTTGTTTAGTCCTCTGAGGTGAATAAATTCTAAAATCTCAGTGAATTGATTTTTTTGTGATGATCAAAACCACAGTTTTGAATATGCACTGGCCACTGTTTTGAATTTAGAAGTTTATAGTGAGCATTTAATAGTGAATAATATGTAATGTTTCAAACGAACCTAGATATGTTTAATCTTCCCAAAAGTGTTTTTTTCCAGACAGACTGTTTCTTCATTTTATGTGGTCTTCGGATATGAAAGGCAGAGTGATTTTGGTAAAAACTTCAAAATGAAAAAAAAATGTATGTAAAAAAAGTATGCCATTTGCAATAAAAATTTCATGAAATAGTTCATTTGTATTTAATGTTCAATCAATCAATCAATCAATCTTTATTTGTATAGCGCCAATCATAATCGCCGATTATCTCTAGGCGCTTCA